>CAXHJY010000401.1:7500-12500 GCA_964016885.1 Eledone cirrhosa | reverse complement strand
GCCACAGTCTAATGACCGACTCCCATCAAGGCAGTGCCCCAGCATGGCCACAGTCTAATGACTGACTCCCATCAAGGCAGTGCCCCAGCATGGCCACAGTCTAATGACCGACTCCCATCAAGGCAGTGCCCCAGCATGGCCACAGTCTAATGACTGACTCCCATCAAGGCAGTGCCCCAGCATGGCCACAGTCTAATGACTGACTCCCATCAAGGCAGTGCCCCAGCATGGCCTCAGTTTAATGACCGACTCCCATCAAGGCAGTGCCCCAGCATGGCCACAGTCTAATGACCGACTCCCATCAAGGCAGTGCCCCAGCATGGCCACAGTCTAATGACTGACTCCCATCAAGGCAGTGCCCCAGCATGGCCACAGTCTAATGACCGACTCCCATCAAGGCAGTGCCCCAGCATGGCCACAGTCTAATGACCGACTCCCATCAAGGCAGTGCCCCAGCATGGCCACAGTCTAATGACTGACTCCCATCAAGGCAGTGCCCCAGCATGGCCACAGTCTAATGACTGACTCCCATCAAGGCAGTGCCCCAGCATGGCCACAGTCTAATGACCGACTCCCATCAAGGCAGTGCCCCAGCATGGCCACAGTCTAATGACCGACTCCCATCAAGGCAGTACCCCAGCATGGCCACAGTCTAATGACTGACTCCCATCAAGGCAGTGCCCCAGCATGGCCACAGTCTAATGACTGACTCCTATCATGGCAGTGCCCCAGCATGGCCACAGTCTAATGACTGACTCCCATCAAGGCAGTGCCCCAGCATGGCCACAGTCTAATGACTGACTCCCATCAAGGCAGTGCCCCAGCATGGCCACAGTCTAATGACCGACTCCCATCAAGGCAGTGCCCCAGCATGGCCACAGTCTAATGACCGACTCCCATCAAGGCAGTACCCCAGCATGGCCACAGTCTAATGACTGACTCCCATCAAGGCAGTGCCCCAGCATGGCCACAGTCTAATGACTGACTCCTATCATGGCAGTGCCCCAGCATGGCCACAGTCTAATGACTGACTCCTATCATGGCAGTGCCCCAGCATGGCCACAGTCTAATGACTGACTCCTATCAAGGCAGTGCCCCAGCATGGCCACAGTCTAATGACTGACTCCTATCATGGCAGTGCCCCAGCATGGCCACAGTCTAATGACCGACTCCCATCAAGGCAGTGCCCCAGCATGGCCACAGTCTAATGACCGACTTCCATCAAGGCAGTGCCCCAGCATGGCCACAGTCTAATGACCGACTCCCATCAAGGCAGTGCCCCAGCATGGCCACAGTCTAATGACCGACTCCCATCAAGGCAGTGCCCCAGCATGGCCACAGTCTAATGACTGACTTCCATCAAGGCAGTGCCCCAGCATGGCCACAGTCTAATGACTGACTTCCATCAAGGCAGTGCCCCAGCATGGCCACAGTCTAATGACTGACTCCCATCAAGGCAGTGCCCCAGCATGGCCACAGTCTAATGACCGACTCCCATCAAGGCAGTGCCCCAGCATGGCCACAGTCTAATGACTGACTTCCATCAAGGCAGTGCCCCAGCATGGCCACAGTCTAATGACTGACTTCCATCAAGGCAGTGCCCCAGCATGGCCACAGTCTAATGACTGACTTCCATCAAGGCAGTGCCCCAGCATGGCCACAGTCTAATGACCGACTCCCATCAAGGCAGTGCCCCAGCATGGCCACAGTCTAATGACTGACTTCCATCAAGGCAGTGCCCCAGCATGGCCACAGTCTAATGACTGACTTCCATCAAGGCAGTGCCCCAGCATGGCCACAGTCTAATGACCGACTCCCATCAAGGCAGTGCCCCAGCATGGCCACAGTCTAATGACTGACTTCCATCAAGGCAGTGCCCCAGCATGGCCACAGTCTAATGACTGACTTCCATCAAGGCAGTGCCCCAGCATGGCCACAGTCTAATGACCGACTCCCATCAAGGCAGTGCCCCAGCATGGCCACAGTCTAATGACTGACTCCCATCAAGGCAGTGCCCCAGCATGGCCACAGTCTAATGACTGACTCCCATCAAGGCAGTGCCCCAGCATGGCCACAGTTCATTAGAGCCAGTGTAGAAGAACAACAGAAGTGTATAAATATTTATTCCTCATTTGGTTCAATATTTTCTTGATCCTCCCGTTTTAATTGAGTCTGTGGTACTGTACCTGTCTGTGCTGTGTGTATATAATGTGTGTGTATATAATGTGTGTATATATATACACCTGTGGTAATGTTACACCTCGACAGGCCAGTCTACCTGGCTACAATAACAGATTTGCTACAGGATCAAACGAAAGTAAACAAACCTTACTGAATCCACACTGTATATATATATGTGTATATATATATGTATATATATGTGTATACATATATATGTGTATATATATGTGTATACATATGTGTATATATATGTGTATACATATGTGTATATATATATGTGTATATATATATATACATACATATACTTATACATATATATATATATACATATATATATATATGAATTACATCTATGTTTACATATCTAGAGTTCATTCTTTCGTAATACGAAATCAAATCACACTCAAGTATTTCTCTCTATATATCTATACACACACACACACATACACACACACACATATATATTATATAAATATATATACATATACACACGCATATATATTTATATAAATATATATCTATATTATATAAATATATATATACACACGCATATATCTATATTATATAAATATATATCTATGTTATATATATCTATATATATCTATATTATATATATATATATACACAGACACATCTTTATTAAATACACACACACACACACACACATATATATATAGTGTTTTATTATTTTGGTTGTCCCAGTCATTATATTTCCGCCATGCTGGGGCAGTTCTTTGATATATATCTTTGAGTCGACCAAACAGCCGCCATTACCATTCTCTTACCAACAGATACCAAACAGCCGCCATTGCTGTTCTTTACTAACATATACCAAACAGCCGCCATTACCGTTCTCCTACTAACATCTACCAAACAGCCGCCATTGCTGTTCTCTTACTAACATATACCAAACATCTGTAATTCAAAGGACCAGCCTTGCTACACATTTCGTTGTGCTGAATCTCCCTGAGAACTATCATACATTAGAGATACACGTCTTGACTGCCCGGTCACTTACACTTTAACAAGCAAGCTGTTCCATTCCTCGAACTGGAACACTCATCGTCGAAACCGACGGAATTTAATTGCATTCCCCCCTCCCTCCTCTATCTATATACCTGTCTATCTCCCTCTCTCTCTATCCTGGTCAATCTCTCTAACTATCTCTCACTCTCTCTACCCCCTCTCTCTCTCTATATATATATATATCTACCTACTTACCTATCTATCTACCTCTCTCTCTCTATATATATATATATATATATCTACCTATCTCTCCATCTCTCTCTCTCTCTATATATATATATATATATATATATATATATATATATATATATATATATATATATATATTCCTCTGTATATCTCTCTACCTCACTCTCTATCTTAACCCCTCTCTCTCTCTCTATCTACCTATCTCTCTCTCTCGCTCTCTCCACAAAAGATAAGATCGTTTTACATCTTACATTTTAGCATTTTACGATATATTTCCTCCGTTTCTTTTTTATGGCGATGTCTTAAAAAACCCATGAAACGGGGATACCAACTTGGAAATAAAGCCATTCCAAACATACTACCACTACTGCTGCTGCTGTTACTACTACTGCTACTACTGCTGCTGTTACTACTACTGCTACTACTGCTGCTGTTACTACTACTGCTACTACTGCTGCTGTTACTACTACTGCTACTGCTGCTGTTACTGCTACTGCTGCTGTTACTACTACTGCTACTGCTGCTGTTACTGCTACTGCTGCTGTTACTACTACTGCTACTACTACTGCTGCTGTTACTACTACTGCTACTACTGCTGCTGTTACTACTACTGCTACTACTACTGCTGCTGTTGTTACTACTACTACTACTGCTGTTACTACTACTGCTGCTACTACTGTTATTACTACTACTACTACTGCTGCTACTACTACTACCATTTCTGTTACTACTACTACTGCTACTACTACTACTGCTGCTTCTACTACTACTACTGTTATTACTACTACTACTGCTGCTACTACTACTACTATCGTTTCTGTTACTACTACTACTACTACTGCTACCACTACTACTACTGCAGCTGCTACTACTACTACTACTACTAATGTTACTACTGCAACTAATACTACTACAATAACAACAATAAAAACAATAAACAGGTAAACAATGATTTTTTAAAATCTCTAAAAGAAATTAAAACAAGCAAATAAATAATTAAAACTAAATAATAATAATAATAATAATAATAATAATAATAATTGAAATAATTGTAAAGCAAAAAGTCTGGGAAAGGAACCTATAAAAAGAGGAACTCTCTGTTTCCACGGAAAACGAAGTAGTTACTACATATTTATAATTTATTGTCGGCTGTCCTCCATTTAAATTTACCATCAACTGATAGAGATCAGATGTGTGTATATAATATACATACATTATACATTTTATATATACATATACGTACATATATGTGTGTGTGTATGTGTGTGTGTGTGTGTGTGTGTGTGTGTGTGTGTGTGTGTGTGTGTGTGTGTGTGTGTGAATAAACAAACAGGAACGTCAAATATATATATATATGCGCCCGCGCACGCACACACACACACACACACACACATATATATATATACAAATACATACATATATATATATATATATATATATATATATAATATACATATAATATATATATACAAATACATACATATATATATATACAAATACATACATATATATATATACAAATACATACATATATATATATACAAATACATACATACATATATATATATATATATATATACAAATACATACATACATATATATAT
>CAXHJY010000400.1:17500-25000 GCA_964016885.1 Eledone cirrhosa | reverse complement strand
ACAGATTAGAGCAAACATCACGGGCGCTCTATCTCAAAATTATTTTTGAAAAGCATTAGAAATGCGCAACCGTTAAAACTTAAAACCATAACTGAATACTAACCAATACTATTACTAATTTTTACTTATTCCTAATTAAACTATTTTTCACTAGGAACAATTTGTCAGCATTTTCTTTTCCGTTTACCAATATATATATATATATATATATATATAATTGTTTCTACTTTTTGCACAAGGCCAGCAATTATTCAGTGCATTACTGGTACTTTATTTTATCGACCCCGTAAGGATGAAAGGCAAAGTTAACCTCGGCGGGACTTGAACTCAGAATGGCAAGGGCCGTAATAATTATTTCTTTTCAGATCTCTTTTGTTTGAAACTTTTTCACAATTTTTTCCCTTGCTTTGATGTTTTATTTAGCGTCTGTTATTGTTGCAATGAAGTGAAATAATAATAATAATAATGGTATTGAGGAGGAGGAGGAGGAGGAGAAGGAGAAGGAGAAGAAGAAGAAGAAGAAGAAGAAGAAGAAGAAGAAGAAGAAGAAGAAGAAGAAGAAGAAAGAAGAAGAAGAAGAAAAAAGAAGAAGAAGCATCAGGACATTACTGGTACTATATTTTGTCTACCCGATGAAAGGCAAAGTTAACCTCGGCGGGATTTGAACTCAGTTCATAAAGGGCCGTAACTCTATGAGTCAAAGCATGGCGTCCGACCCTCTACCGATACTGCCAATCTACCGCTCTACTTAATATTATGATAATAATTGTTTCTACTTTTGGCACAAGGCCAGCAAATCACCCAGTGCATTACTGGTACTTTATTGTATCGACTCCGTAAGGATGAAAGGCAAAGTTAACCTCGGCGGGATTTGAACTCAGATCGTAAAGGGCCGTAACTCTATGAGTCAAAGCATGGCGTCCGACCCTCTACCGATACTGCCAATCTACCGCTCTACTTAATATTATGATAATAATTGTTTCTACTTTTGGCACAAGGCCAGCAAATCACCCAGTGCATTACTGGTACTTTATTGTATCGACTCCGTAAGGATGAAAGGCAAAGTTAACCTCGGCGGGATTTGAACTCAGATCGTAAAGGGCCGTAACTCTATGAGTCAAAGCATGGCGTCCGACCCTCTACCGATACTGCCAATCTACCGCTCTACTTAATATTATGATAATAATTGTTTCTACTTTTGGCACAAGGCCAGCAAATCACCCAGTGCATTACTGGTACTTTATTGTATCGACTCCGTAAGGATGAAAGGCAAAGTTAACCTCGGCGGGATTTGAACTCAGATCGTAAAGGGCCGTAACTCTATGAGTCAAAGCATGGCGTCCGACCCTCTACCGATACTGCCAATCTACCGCTCTACTTAATATTATGATAATAATTGTTTCTACTTTTGGCACAAGGCCAGCAAATCACCCAGTGCATTACTGGTACTTTATTGTATCGACTCCGTAAGGATGAAAGGCAAAGTTAACCTCGGCGGGATTTGAACTCAGATCGTAAAGGGCCGTAACTCTATGAGTCAAAGCATGGCGTCCGACCCTCTACCGATACTGCCAATCTACCGCTCTACTTAATATTATGATAATAATTGTTTCTACTTTTGGCACAAGGCCAGCAAATCACCCAGTGCATTACTGGTACTTTATTGTATCGACTCCGTAAGGATGAAAGGCAAAGTTAACCTCGGCGGGATTTGAACTCAGATCGTAAAGGGCCGTAACTCTATGAGTCAAAGCATGGCGTCCGACCCTCTACCGATACTGCCAATCTACCGCTCTACTTAATATTATGATAATAATGATAATGGTATATTTGAATATTGTGTAGTTTGTGTTAAAGTGTTTTCATGTTATCTGCAGCAAGCAGGCTGCCAAATCCATGAAACACCACAACTTAACGTTCTCTTTAGAGCGTTCTTTGTATTGATACAGCAAACTATTATCTGTTGTTCTAAGTCTCAATCTCTTACACTGTATTTAACTATGTATGTGTATATCTATGTATGTATGTTTCTGTGTATGTGTGTATGTGTGTATGTATGTATGCATGTATGTCTGCATTTATGTATGTTTGTATATATATATATATGTGTGTGTGTGTGTGTGCGTGAGTGTGTGTGTGTGTGTGTGTGTGTGTGTGTGTGTGTGTGTGTGTGTGTGTGTGTCTATGTATATATGTATATATGTATATATATATATACATATATATATGTATGTATGTATGTATGTATGCACATATATATATATATATATATATATATATATATATATATACGTATATGTTTGTGTGTGTGTGCGTGTGTTTATGTATATATTCATATATGTGTATATGTTCGCCTTTTATGACTATGTACTGTCTCATTCAATATTTGTTTGCGCCTTCATATCCTGATTGCTTTCATTTTTAGGCAATCATTATTATTATTATTATTATTATGTCTTTTGTGTGTGTTGTGTTTTGTTATATTTTTGTTCCTTTAACAAATCAAGCGATTCTTGTACAATGGACAGATTTTTAATTCATTTTGATTCTAGAGTGATTTAGGTTCCGATAAAAATGGACGACGGAATTAATTTCTTTCGCCAACAATTGCAGAAACTCTGGCAAGAGAAAGATAAATAAATTAATAAATATATAAATTAATAGATAAATAAATTAATAAATAAAGAAAATTAATAGATAAAGAAAATAAATAAAGAAAGAAAGAAAACATAGAAAGAAAAGGAAGGAAATAAAACAAAAGGAAAATAAATGAAACTAAAAGATGAAGGAAGTAAAATGAAAGAAATTAATAAAAAGGAAAGAAATAAAAAGAATTGAAAGAAAGAAATAATAAAAAGAATTGAAAGAAAGAAAATGAAGCAAATGAAAGAAATAAAACAAAATAATGAATGAACGAAAAAAAACAAAAAAAAATATAAATAAAATAATATAAAATAAAAAACGACTGAAAATAAAAGAGAATGAATGTAAAAAATAAATAAGAATGAAGGAAATATAAAAAAAGAAAGAAAGCATGAAGAAAATATAAGGAAGAAAATATAAAAAATACAAAAAAATGAAGGAAATACAAAGAAGAAAAACAAGAAGAAAATAGAAGAAAAAGAAAAAGAAGAAAAAGTAGTAAAGAAATTAAAGAAAAGGGAAATGAATTGAAAAACGGAAATAAGGAAGAAATTGAATGAAATTTAAAAAACAGATGAAGAAGCTCTCAAGATGCCAGACCTCATTCTCTTACCAGATCGGGTGGACTTCGTCAAATTGAACCAAATATTTCCATTGGTATGGCTATCTACTGGTAAAAACTCCTGGTAGAAAGAGCAACTTAAAATGAAATGTCTTGCTCAAGGTAATAACCTATTACCCGGTCCGGGGATCGAACTCGCAACCTCGCGATTGCTAATCCAATTCTCTAACCACTAAGCCACTCACCGCTGTGAAACAAAAGGAAAACTAATGAGATCGGTCCCGGGATCGAACTCGCAACCTCGCGATTGCTAATCCAATTCTCTAACCACTAAGCCACTCACCGCTGTGAAACAAAAGGAAAACTAATGAGATCGGTCCCGGGATCGAACTCGCAACTTTGCGATTGCTAATCCAATTCTCTAACCACTAAGCCACTCACCGCTGTGAAACAAAAGGAAAACTAATGAGATCGGTCCCGGGATCGAACTCGCAACTTTGCGATTCCTAATCCAATTCTCTAACCACTAAGCCACCCACCGCTGTGAAACAAAAAGGAAAACTAATGAGATCGGTCCCGGGATCGAACTCGCAACTTTGCGATTCCTAATCCAATTCTCTAACCACTAAGCCACCCACCGCTATGAAACAAAAAGGAAATTAATGAGATAAAGAAGAAAAAAATGTGATCATAAAAGATTTATCTTTGGAGATGGCGAAGAAAGAATAGAATGGAAAATAAGAAAATATATTTTTAAAAAAAGGGAAAAGTAAGGGAAAGCGTAGGGCTCTGGGGTCACAGAAGGGTGTGGGGAAGGGAGATGATGATGGTGATTGTCTCTGGGCCTAGGGAGCGGTGGTAATGGGGTTGCCCCCGCGGACAAGACGACATTTTCAAACGTTAACCAAAGCTATACGGGTTTCTGATTTAGGCACAAGGCCTGAAATTGTGGTGGAGATGGGCAAGTCGATCAAATCGAACCAGTGTATTACTGGTACTATATTCTATCGACCTCGTAAGGATGATGGGCAAAACTAACCTCTGCGGGATTTGAACTCAGAACGTAAATAGCCGTAATTATATGGCACAAAGCCTGGTGTCCGGCGCTCTACCGGCTCAAACTACCAATCCACTGCTTTGATAATTAAAATTATAATGTAAACTGTCCTAAATCTCTTGGTGTGATTCATATTGATTGGAAATAGAGAATTGAGAAGGTGGGTGGGGGGGGTCTGTAGCGGTGGTGGTGGCGGCGGCGGCGGCCGTGATGGCGGCGGCGGCGGGGCTAATAACATTTCTTAAATCAAAATATTCTCTATTATCACGTGAGTTATGACATCATGTATAGACTTGAGGCGTGGTGGTGGGAGGGCATATAGCAGAGAGGGAGAGAGAGGAAGAGGGAAAGAGAGAGAGAGAGAGGGGCTGTAAGTGAATGAGTGTATACGTGTGAGAGAGAGAGAGAGAAGAAGAAGCGAGAGTGAGAAAGCATTGGACGGCAGCAAAATAAGACGAAAGAGAATATACATTTATATATGTGTATATATATATATATGTATATACATGTATATATATATATATAAAAGACGTAAAATAAGAAAATTTTAAAAAATTAACTTACTTACTAAAATATTGTATATATATATATATATATATTATATATATATATATATATAAGTTTATCCCGGGTTCAATCGGGGGTAACCACAGTAAGTAAGGTACTCAATACAAAGCAGAGTATAAATATTTAATGTAGAAAGGCTTCTACAGGACTAGAACTGTTTCATTCCGGAGAAATCATCTGGTAGTAGTGGTGGTGGTGGTGGTAATGGTGGTGGTGTTGTAGTGGTGGCGTTGTATTGGTAATGTTGGTGGTAGTGGTGGTGGTGGTGGTGGTGGTGGTGGTGGTGATGGTGGTGGTATTAAGATAATAATATGTTATGAAAGGATTCGACAATTTCCGGAATCAAGTTATTTGAATATTAATTAAATTTCTCTTTCACAAATATAATGGCGGGAGAAAGATATTTCATTTCATGTGGCTATATGTGGTTACATGTGGTGTTAATATAGTTTAGTATTGGTGGTGGTGGGGAGGGTGATGACATAACATAGTGTGGGATAGATTAATAGATTGTTGTGTGTGTGTGTGTGTGTGATAGAGAGGGAGAGGGGGGAGAGAGAGAGATGAGTGACAGACTTTGAGATGTTGGTGAAATAGATAGATAGATAGATAGATAGATAGATAGATAGATATGTTTCTTTATTAGCCACAGGGGCACAAAAGAAGGGGACAAATACAAAGGGGGAAGTTTACATACAATAAAAACGTGTAAAATGTTATCACAAATGCAATTTAAAAAATTAGTCGATTTTCCCCAATAGGGGGCGACAGTTCATATGGGTAACACATACCCCCGAAAAAATGTGCAACCCTCATCTCCAGGAGTACGAAGAGTTTGTACTCATTTCCTCTCCTCCTCCTTTTCCTCAACCTACAGGCTGATATAGAGAGAAGGCCCATTCACTCGGGCCATTCTCGCCACTTTCACCCACCTTTCATAAAACTTGATGGGGTACAGAGATAGATAGATAGAGAGATAGATAGATAGATATGTTTCTTTATTAGCCACAGGGGCACAAAAGAAGGGGACAAATACAAAGGGGGAAGTTTACATACAATAAAAACGTGTAAAATGTTATCACAAAGATAGATAGATAGATAGATAGATAGATAGATAGATAGATAGATAGATAGATAGATAGATAGATAGATATATTTCTTTTATTTGCCACTAGGGCATCAAAAGTGGGACAAGTACAAAGGGGGGAGTTTACACAAAAAGGCGTCCTCAATAAGGAGGAGGCAATAACAAAATATAAAAATAAAATAAGATATAACAAAAAATAAAATTTTTAACAAAATCCTCAATAGAGAGGAGGCGCCTTGGGGGGTCGCACACACCCCCGAAAAAAGTGTGCAACCCTTCTCCTCAGGAGCACAGAGAAGGGGTGCTCCCTTGGTCTTTCATCTTCCTCACCTATAGTCTGATGTAGAGTGAAGGCCCATTCACACGGGCCATTCTCGCCACTTTCACCCATCTTTCATAGAAACGGCTGGGGTGCAGCACCTCTCTCTCCATCCTGATCCTTCTTCCGAAATGATATCGGAAGAAACGGACCAGTTGTTGGCCAGAGAGAAAGGTGCCCGACCTCAGTCCTTTCAGACGCGTCCACCATACAACCTCTTTCGCCATGGCTATTACGCACAGAAACACCGCCTCTGCTTCATCTTTGAAGGGGGGAGGCGGCTTGATCATTACAATAGACTCGGTGGTCAACCGGATCGGTCCCACCCTTGACAGCAGTTGTTCGACATAGCCCCACAGATCGGCTACGCCCGAGCAGTGTACTAATGCGTGTGCAACGGTTTCCTCGTCGCACACGCATCTGGGACAGATCTTTTTGGCGGGGTCCCTACCCGGGCGCCCGTGTCTGTAGAGCCTTTCTCGAACGGGTAAAGCCCCTCGGTAGCACTGCCAGGCCAGGGACTTCTGGAAGTTGTCCATAGGTCCCGGGCTGAATGTCCTACCGAAAAGGCTGGCCAGTTCGTCCTCCTCCATGTCTAGGGCTTCTCCGAGGGCGTCGTCGCACCTGCTGCGTACCAGCCCTCTATAGAATGTTGCGGTGGAGTCTCCACTGATAACCGGATCCGCCTGCCAGAGGGCGGTGAGCGCCTGGGCACACTCAGTGTGCCAGGCGCCCAGTTTTCTCGGTCTTTGCTTGACCCAGGATTGCAGCTCGGTGAGTGAGACGAGTCTGGGAAAGGTTCGTCTCACAAACGAGGCCCACACCGGTTGTCCGGTGAGGAATACGTAGAGGTGCCGTAGCCTTAATGCGTGTTTACGCATCATTAGCCACGGCATCCCCAGCCCTCCTTTCGAAGGGTGTTGACAGCAGATGGATCTCCTCACCATAGGAGCCCGCCTCTTCCAAAGGAATTGGAAGAGCGCGCGCTCCATCTTGGTGAGGGTTTCCCTTGGGCAGGGCACTACGGTCAGGCGGTAGTAGATGACGGACGCTATGTAGGTGTTCGCCACCTCCGCCCGACCTTTCAGGGATAGTTTGCAACTGGTCCACTTCTGGGTCAGTGCAAACACTCTGTTCGTAACCTCCGCCCAGTTTTTCTCCACCTGGAGGTCCGGTCCGAACCAGACCCCGAGCAACTTCACCGGGCCCTCCGTCCAGCGTCCGACGACGCTATCGGAGGGCATCGGTCTGCCCCTCCACGTGCC
>CAXHJY010000399.1:25000-37500 GCA_964016885.1 Eledone cirrhosa | reverse complement strand
CTAGGACATATATGTGTTAGAATTGGCATGCATATTCAAAAGATCTATGTACAAAATTATACAAACTATCAAGGAGATATACATACCATCACATATATATGCTGTCTTCAGAAATAATTGTTTCTACTTTAGGCACAAGGCCAGCAATTACCCAGAGTGCATACTGGTACTTTATTTTATCGACCCAATAAGGATGAAAGGCAAAGTCAACCTCGGCGGTGTCTTCAGAAATAATGAAGTATATTTATTGATAATAACAACAATTTAAAATTACAGGTCTGTTTGGGAACAGATTTTAAATAGACCAATGAAATACATAAAAATTCATCAAGAAAATACAGTTAGGTGTGTGTATATATGTAAGTAACTTCGTTCACAGATATGCATAAAAATGTATGTTCACATGCATACGCATGTCGAAAAAGTGTATGTAAATATAAAAATTTAGGGCTAATGTCTCTGTATGTTTATAATCCACAGACAAAATATACATACATATACATATATATATATACATACATATATACACACATATACACACATTCATACACACACACGCATATATACATAAACACACACATACATATATATATACACACACACACACATACGTATATATTATTATTATAACTATATGGATATTGAGGCGCACACATAAACACGGCCACACACACTTACATTTAGATGCAGAATTCAAAGGAGGTAAGGGAGTAAGTAATTAAAGGAGAGTGTCAAAACTCAGCATGTTTATAAAAATGTATCTATAAAGTTAGAAATAAAAAGAAATATAATAAAAACATCAAAAAACATAAAAGAGAGACATAAAATATACATGCTTATATACATACGCACATTTACACATCCATACGTTCGATACATACATACGTGCACACACACACATACACATACTTAACCTCACGCATATTAACCTGTTTGTATGCATATACATAAAAACAAGTAAAACATATACTCATACATATAAATACACACCGATATATATATATATATATATACACATACACACAGCACACATATATACATATATGTACACACACATACATACACATATATATATATATATATACACATATATATACACACATATATATACACACACACACATACCTATACATATATATACATACACACACATACCCATGTATATATACACACAACCACACACACACACACACTCAGACATACATAAATATAGAGACATACATACACACATATATATACATATATATATATATATATATATATATATATATATATAAAAATATAAATAAATACACACAGTCAGACAATTATGCACATATATACACACATCTCTACAAATACATATACATACACATACATACACATATATATACATATATATATATATATACACTCATACACACTTATTTACATGCGCACATATGTATTTTTATACTCACATACAAACACACAAGCATACATACATACTTACATACACATACATACATCCACGCTTACAAATACGAATAATTATGGGGGGGGGATTACAATTATTAGTGGGAAATAGTAAATATAGGTTTCAAGGAACATAGAATATTAATCTGCATTTAAATCATAATATGTGTTTACATAGTAGTGTCAGTATTAGGAAATGGTATTTGTAAGAAAGAAGGCTAAATTATGCATTTTAATATAAGTAGACTATTAATTATAGGTTAATTAAAGTAAAAATAGTTAATATATTAATTTCTAAGGTGTATACTACTTAGGTTTATAATATTTAAAGCGGAATTTTGAAGTTAAACAGTAGTAGAGTATTAATTATAGCATAACTAAATTAAAAATATTAACATGATGGTATCAATTTTAGGAAATGAATTTTGTAATAGGGAAAGCCAAATTAAGTATTTCATCGGTAGTAGAATATTAATTATAGGTTAACTAAATTAAAAATTATATATTAATTTTTATAGTATATGTTAATTAGGTTTATAATAATTAAAGCAAAATTTTGTATTATATCTATAGTAGAATATAATTATAGGTTAACTAAATTAAAATTAATCTATATATTTATTTGTAAAGAATATATTAATTAGGTATATATTTAAAAGTTTTTCTCAGTTTATGATTACACGATATTCTGCAATCCATCTGTATTTTAATTTTAAGCTAACTAAATTAAAATTATAGGTTAACTAAATTAAAATTAATTTATAAATTAATTTCTAAATTGTATATTAATTAGGTTTATAATATTAAAAAGTATTTCTCTGTTATTGATTACACGATATTTTGTTATATTTCATCTGTAAAGGAATTTTAATAAAAGGTTAAATAAACTAAAATTAATCTATATATTAATTTCCAAAGTATATATTAATTATGTTAATAATATTTAAAAGTTTTTCACAGTTTATGATTATACGATATTTTTTAATTTCATCTGTAGTAGAATTTTAATTAAATTAAAATTATAGGTTAACTACATTTAAATTAATTTATATATTAATTTCTAAAATATATATTATTAATTAGGTTTATAATATTTAAATGTTTTTCTCAGTTTATGATTACACGATATAATTAATTCCTGTCGCTTATTTAATAGGATATCCTTAGATTTCATTATTTCAAATAGTTCTTGGGAACACAATCTACATTCATTTCTATTATTTTGATAAGGGGTGGCTCTTTTGAGCACACTCCAGGTCATATCATATTCTATATTCTTATTTCTATAACTATTAATTTTTTCTGCTAGAGATGTTGTATTAGCCAGTGCGGCATTTTTAAAACTATGTTTGTGGGTATTAAACCTTACCTTAAAATTGTTAGAAGTAGCTCCTATATATGAGCAAATAGAATCTTTAGTTTTAACTTTACATTTATAAACTATGTTGTTAACAAGACAATTTCCTTTTAATGGGCAGTTTGCTTTGTTTCTACAGTTACAACCTTTCGTTAATTCTGTATTTGAGGAGATATTATGGTTAGTTTGATGTATTGGTGGTATACTTATGGGTTTTTTACATTTATATGCATTATAGGCACTTATATTTTGTTTTATGTTTTTGGTTGTTGAGTATGAGAATTTAACTGTTGATCTATTTAAGATTTGATGGTATTTGTGGTTTGGCGGGAAGTTTTTCTCTAGGATATTAAAAATTTTTTTAGCTATATTATCCTTATTTTTACTTTAATTAACCTATAATTAATAGTCTACTTATATTAAAATGCATAATTTAGCCTTCTTTCTTACAAATACCATTTCCTGATACTGACACTACTATGTAAACACATATGATTTAAATGCAGATTAATATTCGATGTTCCTTGAAACCTATATTTACTATTTCCCACTAATAATTTTAATCCCCCCCCCCCATAATTATTCGTATTTGTAAGCGTGGATGTATGTATGTGTATGTAAGTATGTATGTATGTTTGTGTGTTTGTATGTGAGTATAAAAATACATATGTACGCATGTAAATGAGTGTATATATATATATATATATGTGTGTATGTATGTATGTGTATGTATATGTATTTGTAGAGATGTGTGTATGTATGTGTATATATGTGCATAATTGTCTGACTGTATTTATTTATATTTTTTTATATATATATATGTATATATATGTGTGTATGTATGTCTCTATATTTATGTATGTCTGCGTGTGTGTGTGGTTGTGTGTACATGGGTATGTGTGTGTATGTATATATATGTATAGGTATGTGTGTGTGTGTATATATATGTGTGTATATATATATATGTATGTGTATGTATGTGTGTGTACATATATGTGCTGTGTGTATGTGTATATATATATATATCGGTGTGTATTTATATGTATGAGTATATGTTTTACTTGTTTTTATGTATATGCATACAAACAGGTTAATATGCGTGAGGTTAAGTATGTGTGTGTTTGTACGTATGTATGTATCGAACGTATGGATGTGTAAATGTGCGTATGTATATAAGCATGTATATTTTATGTCTCTTTTATGTTCTTTTATGTTTTTATTATATTTCTTTTATTATATTTCTTTTTATTTCTAACTTTATAGATACATTTTTATAAATATGCTGAGTTTTGACACTCTCCTTTAATTACTTACTCCCTTACCTCCTTTGAATTCTGCATCTAAATGTAAGTGTGTGTGGCCGTGTTTATGTGTGCGCCTCAATATCCATATAGTTATAATAATAATATATACGTATGTGTGTGTGTGTGTGTATATATGTATGTGTGTTCGTAGGTATGTGTGTGTTTATGTATATATGCGTGTGTGTGTATGAATGTGTGTATATGTGTGTATATATGTATGTATATATATATATGTATATGTATGTATATTTTGTCTGTGGATTATAAACATACAGAGACATTAACCCTAAATTTTTATATTTACATACACTTTTTCGACATGCGTATGCATGTGAACATACATTTTTATGCATATCTGTGAACGAAGTTACTTACATATATACACACACCTAACTGTATTTTCTTGATGAATTTTTATGTATTTCATTGGTCTATTTAAAATCTGTTCCCAAACAGACCTGTAATTTTGAATTGTTATTATCAATAAATATACTTCATTATTTCTGAAGACAGCATATATATGTGATGGTATGTATATCTCCTTGATAGTTTGTATAATTTTGTACATAGATCTTTTGAATATGCATGCCAATTCTAACACATATATGTCCTAGAAACGATCGTTAAATAATGAACTTTTTTTGTTTAATATAAGGAACTGTTTCTTTGTTTTATTCATTATTTTTTTAATATTTTATATTATATATATATATATATATATATATATATATATATATATATATATATATATATATATATATATATTATATATATGTATATATATATATATATATATATATATTATATATATGTATATATAATATATATATATATGTATATATATATAGATATATGACTTTTATACTCTGCTATGTATTGAGTACCTTACTTACTGTGGTTACCTCCGATTCAACCCGGAATAACGTATATTATATATATATAGATATATGTATATATATATATATATATATATATTATATATATGTATATATATAATATATATGTATATATATATATATAATTTTTTTTTTTATATATATATATATATATTTTTTTTATATATATATTTTTTATATATATATATTTTTTTTAATATATATATATATATATATATTTTTTTTAATATATATATATATATATATTTTGTTTTGTTTTGGGGGGCTCTGCTAGAGTCTGCAGCAACACACAACCACGTGTTGCTACACACATACAAGAGGAAAGAGAAAATTTATGAGACCAATAGAGATATGTACATTTATATTTATATCTAGATATTGCTATTATCATTTACAGTCCCTCTGTGTTTAATGTATGTTCATTAGTATATGTGTTGTTATTTCTGCTTGCATTTTGCATATATACATATATGTATCTATGTATATGCTTGCGTGGACCCCTCTCAAAAATTCGTTGGATTTTCTAATTGGATACCCCGAGACTGGATACCAACACTGAATACACCTGAACTTCTACCAGGAAATCTTTCGTTGTTATTTCTGCTTGCATTTTACATATATACATATATATATCAATGCTTGCGTGGACCCCTCTTAAAGATTCGTTGGATTTTCTAATTGGATACCCCAAAACTGGATACCAATCACTGAATACACCTGAACTTCTACCAGGAAATCTTCCGTATCAGTGAAAATTTTCTTTTCTTTGCTTCATATATATATATTATATATACTTGTCCGCCATTGCAAAAGGCCATAAATTCAAAAAATTTTGAAGAGAGAGGAAAAGAGAGAAGTGATCTATGAACTTACTGACCCCCCGTCATCACAATAACAATAACGCCTACACTCCCCCCCCCCACCATCACCACATTACTCTAAGGTCGCTGTCCTGTCCCCTGTTGACATACTGCTGACTCTCTTTTGATGTATGTATGTGTATATACATATGTGTATGTGTGTGTATAGGTATATCTCAGTGGATGCGACCAGATTTCAACACAGCAACAACTATAACAACAACAGCACCACCAGCAACAACACCATCGTCTGTGTTGAATGTGTGTGTATGTGTGTGTTTGCATATATGCAACAGCAATAACAGCATCAACACCATTGTCTGCAGCAACAGCAGCAGTGAAATGAAGAACAACAACAACAACTACAGCACCAACAACTGCCACCACCATCACTGACGATCGACCACCACCACGCTGATACCATCCACCACCACCACACTGACACCATCCACCACCGCCATTACCAGCGTAAAGCAAACAGTTATTATTGTTATTATTATATACAAGCTGAACTGGACTGGGAAAGGTCAACAGTTGACATGATAGTGATTTTGACGATTTTGATTTTGTATCAGTACTGTCGGTAATATATGTATATATATGTGTTTGTGAGTGGTGTGTGTGATTGTATGCATGAATGAGTGTTGGTATGTGTGGTTGTGGTTTGTATGCATGTGTATTGGTGTGTGAGTGTTTGTGTGTGTGTGTGTTTTTTTTATTTTTTTTTTTTATGACCATGCTGTAAAATGGAGGGGTAGAGAGGGCCCTTGAGTCTAGTAAGACATCCTCTCTAGTGCTGGTGGCACAAATAAAAGCACCCAGTCCATGCTGTAAAGTGGCGCTGGTGTTAGGAAGGGCATCCAACCAGTGTATCAATGCCAAAAAGCTTATCAGCACAGCAACAAAACAGCATAGGAACAACAACAAAATATGAAGACGTCGCATCTCAGAGTTGCAACACTTAATGTTGGCACTCTCAGAGGTAGATCTGCTGAAATAGCGGAGATGCTGGAGAGAAGGCAGGTGGATGTGTGCTGCGTGCAAGAGGTGGGATGGAGAGGTGCCTCTGCGAGACTAGTTGTAGGCAAGCCTCTTAGCTATAAGCTATTCTGGGTAGGTAAGGATGATGGGTTAAGGGGAGTAGGCATTTTCCTGGCTGAGAAATGGATCAATAAGACAATAGAGGTAGTTTGAGTTAGTAATCGAATAATTAAGCTTAGATTAGTTGTAGGTAGGAGACTACTGACAATCATCTCGGTCTATGCTCCCCAAGCAGGCCTAGGCAAAGATGAGAAAGACTGCTTTTATGAGCAACTTTTGCAAACAACCACAATGACAGAGGACGGAGACATCGTTATGCTAGCAGGAGACTTCAATGGTCATGTTGGACAGCTCCAGGATGGTTACACTGGGGTACATGGTGGGCACGGTTACGGTTCAAGAAATGAAGAAGGAGTGAGACTTCTTGAATTTTGTGATGCGAGTACATTGACTATTTGCAACGCAAACTTCCAGAAACCTGCCAATCGCATAATAACCTACAAATCTGGTGAGCACATAAGCCAGATTGACTTCCTGCTAGTTTGGCAGCGGGACAGGCAGATAGTGTCTAATACCAAGGCATACCCTGGGGAAGAATGTACTCCACAGCATAGGTTAGTTGTTAGTGATATCTCAGTAAGCAAGAGATGGAATGAGACATATAGGAAGGTGTGGAGAAGAAAGGTCTGGAAGCTAAAAGACCTTTCACTAAAATACAAATTTAGGAAAGCCCTTCAAGATGTATATGACGAAAAAGAAGACAATTTAGAGACGTATGACATAGATAATAACTGGAAGTTCTTACGTGACAACTTGCTGCAGGCTACTGATGAAACCTGTGGCTGGAGCAGAGCTCCAACCAGACAGAGCGTGACCTGGTGGTGGAACAGCACAGTAGATAAGGCTATTAGAGACAAAAGACTAGCATGGAAGGCTTGGAAAAAGGGTGGGAGTAGGGAAGAATATACAGCCACTAAGAGAGAAGCTAGACGTCAGGTGTACTTAGCACGCAGGGGGGCAGAGAGTAGGAGGTTTGCCAATGTTCTGCGACGGGAAGATCAGAGGCGTGCAGTGTTCCACATTGCAAGGCAGTGTGTCAATGCAAATCAGGATGTTGTTGGAGATAAATGTGTCCGGGATGATGCCGGTGTACTTAGTGTCACGAATGACCAGAAAAAGGAGGCCTGGAAATGTCATTATGAGAGACTGATGAATGTGGAGAACGAATGGGAGAGAGAGAAATTACCCTTGGTAGATCCGACAGAGGGACCAGCTATTGAGATTGACGAATATAGGGTCCAAGAGGCGATTAGGGAAATGAAAAATGGTAAGGCGGCCGGACCATCGGGAATAGTTGCTGAGATGCTGAAGGCATCAGGGGACGTAGGCACTAAACTGGTTGCACGCATCATCAATCAGGCTATATATGGTGGTGTCATACCCAAAGACTGGTGCAGCAGTATTCTCATAAATTGCTACAAAGGTAAAGGGGATGCTTTGGAGAGGAGCAATTATAGGGGTATAAAACTGATAGATCAGGTTATGAAAGTGGCAGAAAGGATTTTAGCACAACTAATTAGAGAAAGGGTCAAACTAGATGAGATGCAGTTTGGTTTTGTGCCTGGGAAGAGTACAACAGATGCCCTCTTCTTGGTGAGACAAATGCAAGAGAGGTTCTTAGAGAAGAATAAGCCACTATACTTAGCCTTTGTTGACCTAGAGAAGGCCTTTGATAGGGTACCCCGATCTGTCATCTGGTGGTCCCTAAGGAAGCTAGGTGTTGAGGAATGGCTTGTGAGGACAGTGCAAACTTTGTACAGAGGTACTCTCAGTAAAGTCAGGGTAGGAATGGAGTTTAGTAAGGAATTCCAGATACAAGTAGGAGTACATCAGGGTTCGGTCCTCAGCCCGCTCTTGTTCATTATAGTCCTCCAAGCCATAACAGAGGAGTTTAAGACTGGCTGTCCATGGGAACTTCTCTATGCTGACGATCTGGCTCTTATAGCAGAATCAATAGAGGAGCTAGAGAATAAATTCCGGCTATGGAAACAGCAGTTGGAAGCAAGAGGACTGACAGTAAATCTAGCTAAGACAAAAGTGTTGATGAGTAGAAAAGAGGACAAAACCCTGATTCCGTCAGGGAAATGGCCATGTTCGATATGCAGAAAAGGAACTGGCATAAATTCTATAAAATGCACACAATGCAGCTCCTGGGTACACAAGAGATGTAGCGGGATAGCAGGCAAACTAACAGGTAGGGAGAAATATGTATGCAGTAGATGTACAGGGAAATTAGACAGTAGAAGTCGCACTGATAGACACATTTTTCAAATGCGAGAGGGCGCTATAGAAGTGGTGGATAGCTTCCGGTACCTAGGAGATCAGATTAGCATGGGAGGAGGGTGTTCCGAGGCCATAGTATCTAGAATAAGGACGGGTTGGAAGAAGTTTAGGGAGCTGCTTCCTCTGTTGACGAAGAAGGGTTTCTCCCTGCGTATGAAAGGCCGGTTGTATGATGCCTGTGTGAGGAGCGCGATGCTGCATGGTAGTGAGACATGGGCAGCAACTGCAGAGGATATGCGACGGCTGGAGAGAAATGAGGCAAGCATGCTCCGTTGGATGTGCAGTGTAAATGTGCGTGAACGACCCAGCATAAATGTGTTGAGAGAGAAACTGTGTCTGAGAGGGATAGAATGTAATGTACGGGAGAGGAGACTGAGGTGGTATGGACATGGAGGATGACCGATGGGTGAAGAAGTGCCAGGAAATGCCAGTTGAAGGAAGACGTGGTAGAGGTAGACCACGAAAAACATGGGCGGAGGTGGTGAGAACAGACCTCAGATCATTGAAGCTCACGGTGGAGATGACGAGGGACCATGACGAGTGGAGAGATGCTGTGCTGAATAAGACCCGTCCCACCCTTGCAAGCAAGGAGAAGCGGATGTAAAATGATGATGATGATGATGATGATTATATATATATATATATATATTATATATATGTATATATATATATATATATTATATATATATATATATATATATATTATATATATGTATATATATATATATATATATAATTATATATATGTATATATATGTATGTATATATAATTATATATATGTATATATATATATTATATGTATATATATATATTATATTTATATATATATATATATATTAGATATATATGTATATATAAATAATTATATATATGTATATATATATTATATATATATATAGATATTATATACATGGAAAGTTATATTTAAATTGTTGGGTTACAACTAGTAAATATTTATAACTGATATAAAAGCACTCGACAAGTTTTTGGAGTATATTTACAATATTAAATAAATGGAAACTATATTTATAAAACCATATTTATTTCATTATATATATTTCAGGGATATCATATTAACAATATGCTATGCCTTCCTCAGACAAAATACAATATAAACAGTTTTATAGATAAATAGATTTGACATACCGTAACAACATCGACTTGTATTTCAAAAGTTGATTTGGCAGTGAAAAAATTGTACACAGAGAGAAAGAAAGAGAGAAAAAAGAGAGAAAAAGGAAAGAAAGACAGAAAACGAAGAAAAAGAAGAAAAAAAAAAGAAGAAATGCATGGAACAAAATAGAGAGATGGAAAGATAGATAAAGAGAAGAACTTCATGTAAAGAAACAGAGAGAGAAATATATATATATAGAGAGAGAGAGGAAATAGAGATAGATACATATATATAGAAAACTAGGTAGTGGGACGTCAGTTGAGTAAACGTATCAATGATACATTTATTTATTTATTTTTTTATTTAGCTCTAGTATTAATGTAAGGGAGATATATGTGGTTAGGATAGAAACCAGCTGTTATATAGAGAGAGAAATTAAAAATAACCAGACATAGGCGAGGCATAAAAACCCTATGTTTTAATGTAGAGGTATTCGTATGTATAAAAACCAGCCTCTATATTGTAAATATCAGTATTCCTGAATGAGACATGTATCCATAATGTGTGAAAATGATCTTATGTTTAGTTTTTTTTAAAAATTCATATGTTTATGTGATAACTACAAACATCTATGTGAATTTATATGATCAACTCTGCAAACCCTAAGTTCACGGAAAACATTCTCATTGTGCTATAATAATTTAAGTATACATATATGTGTATATATATACAAACAAATATATATAGAGTCTACTATTGCTACTATTCCTGTCTTTACTCTACAAGATTATCTATCAAGCAGAAATAGAGAGCAGATTTCAATATACTAATAAAAATATATATCAGAAACAAAAAATAACAATAATAATAATAATAAGTAATAATAAGATAGAAAACTAAAAAATATTACGAAAGAGTATTACATATTAAAAATATTACATATTAAAAATATTAAAAATAAAAATATTAGAAAATACTACAATAATAAAAAATAAACCACAAAGATCAACCCTTCAAAATTAATTGACAATATATTGCCAAGTTCATTATAAGCATCAGAGTCGAAAAACAGATAAAGCCAAAAATTATTTATCAAATCGCATCTAGCAAAAATCATTTCAAAAAGTTTAGGATGCCCATTTGGTCTACATGTGTTCTTATATTTAGTTTATCTAGTGTAACGTTTATTCGAAATATTTGGAGCATCAACTTTTAGGGTAGCTTAATTTTTCATGAAGAATGTTTAAATAAAAATAAAAATAAAAAGAAGAAATCAAAGATTTATCGGCTAGTTTCCCATATAATTATAAATCAAACTAAATATACTACATTTTAAATTTAAATTTATATTTAAACGTTGAGTTTAATCTATGTTTGCAGCAACTGAATAAATTTGTCCGTAGATTAAGGGAGTTTTTAGATTTTAGTATAAAGAATATCTCCTCTGCGCAGAGGTCACATGTCTCAGAGGATGAATTAAAAGGAATCTCTCTTGAGACTATATTCCAAGCCGTCGAATATCTAACGTTATCTAGCTTAAGTTGCCAGAGTACGCCTGATAGTGCCGTTGAAGATTTTTTGCTTGGATCTGTGAAAGAATTCTTGTGGTTATTATAGCGAAGTTTAAATTCCGTCGATGTGGAACCGACGTAGTTAAAAACACAATTTTTTAATTACTTTAATCTTAAAATAGAAATTGAGAACAACCATAGAATAGTCAATTTCCTAGATATAACATTAAATCTCAACACATGTCTTCACTATCCTTTTCACAAGTTGAATGAAAACTTAAACTATGTCAACTTTAACTCTAACCACCCCAGATCTGTCAAAAACACTATAGTAAACTCTGTTCAAAAACGTATCTCTAGGATCTCGTCGAATAGAAAGATTTTCGACGAAAAAGCCCAATACTACAATGAAGCATTAGCTAGAGCAGGATATGCTGATAAGATTATGTACATAGATAATGATAGACAAACTAAACAAAATAACAACTATTTTAATTACGGCAGCAACCTTAACAACTATAATAGAAAGCATTACAGTAATTCCAAAGGCCAAAAAAGAAATAGAACTAGGAACATAATTTGGTTTGCCCCCCCCCCCCTTTCTCACTAAACATTAAAACCCACATCGCTAAACTATTT
>CAXHJY010000399.1:17500-20000 GCA_964016885.1 Eledone cirrhosa | reverse complement strand
ATGAACAGGAGAGGGCTAAGAACAGAGCCCTGGTGGACCCCAACCTGTACGCTAAATTCCTCGCTATACTCATTGCCAATCCTAACTTTGCTGACTGCTCCCCTATACATGGCTTGTACCGCTTTCACAAGCCATTCATCTACTCCTAGTTTTCTAAGAGCCCACCAGATTACTGCACGTGGAACTCTGTCAAAGGCTTTCTCAAGGTCGACAAATGCCAAGTAGAGTGGCTTACTTTTAGCTAGGTACTTTTCCTGTAATTGCCTCACAAGGAAGAGCGCATCAGTGGTGCCTTTCCCTGGAACAAACCCAAATTGCATCTCGTCTATATTCACCCGGTCCCTAATCAGCTGTGCTATAACTCTTTCTGTTACTTTCATGACCTGGTCCATCAACTTTATACCTCTATAGTTTCCTCTATCTAGTGCATCGCCTTTACCTTTGTAGCAGTTGACAATGATGCTACTGCACCAATCTTTTGGTATGGCCCCCTCTAGTATTACCTGGTTAACGATACGTGTGGTTATAGTGTGACCTACAGACCCAGATGCCTTCAGCATCTCGGCAGCTATACCCGATGGACCGGTTGCCTTCCCTATCTTCATATCTCTGATTGCCTTACTTACTACGCTGCCGCTGACTTGTACTGCTGGTCCCTCTATAGGGTCTACGTGGGGTAGGGTCTCTTCTTCCCATGCATTCTCCTCATTTAGTAATCTATCATAATGACTCTTCCATGCATCTTTCTTCTCAGCACTTGTGAGGGCAAGCTCACCTTTATCATTCCGGATACACTTCTCTCCAATGACATCACAACTATCTCTGACACACTGCCTCGCAATCTTGAATACCTCCTGTTTCTGGTCCTCACGTTGTAAAACATGCTTGAATTTTCTATCCTCTGCTTCCCTCCTAGCTAAGTATACTTGTCGCCTAGCTTCCCTCTTGGTCTCTATGTAATGTACCCTGCTCCCCCCGTTCTTCCATTCTTTCCATGCCTGTCTCTTGGCCTTGACTGCTTCATCTACCTTATTGTTCCACCACCAAGTCACTCTCCTCCTGCTTGAGGTCTTACTCCAGCCACAAACCTCATCCGTCGCCTCTAGTAAGTTATTTTTTAGGAACTCCCAGTTCTCTTCTACGTTAAATGTCTCTATCTGTTCTTCTTTACTGTCGTAGGCGTTGAGTAAAATATCTTTAAATCTGTTACTGGTTGAGGGGACTTTCAGCTTCCAGATCTTTCTTCTCCAGGTTGGCCTCTGTTTCAGGGCTCGTCTAGTTCTGACCGTGAGGTCGCTGACAACTAAGCTATGTTGGGATGTACATTCCTCACTAGGGAAGGCTTTTGTGTTTACGACCGTCCATCTGTCACGTCCTCTGATGAGGATAAAATCTAACTGACTAGAGTGCTCCCCTGATCTATAGGTGATCAGGTGGTTGTCGGGTTTTTTAAAGTTTGTGTTACATATCGACATGTCATTGGCGTCGCAGAATTCTAGAAGTCTGAATCCTTCCTCATTCCTTGTGCCAACTCCATGGCCTCCATGTACTCTATTGAAGCCGTCGCAGTGTTTACCTACGTGTCCGTTAAAATCTCCTGCAATGATTAGGAAGTCCTTGTCGTCTGTTAGAGCAGTAGTGTGTATTAGGGACTCGTAAAACCTATCCTTAAGTTCGTCTGGCAGCCCCGATTGGGGTGCGTAAGCTGATATTATTGTGGTAATTGTCTTATTCAGGACTAGTCTGAGTTTAATGATTCTTGCATTTACCCTGTACACTGAGATTACTTTATCTACCCACTTGTCAGCTAATAGTATACCTACACCACCCATCCCATCGTCATTTCCCACCCAGAAAAATTTGTAGCACTGGCTTTTTCCTACAAGGACTCTAGCAGACCCTCCTCTCCATCTAGTCTCTTGCACACAGCATACATCAACTTCCTTTCGCTCTAGCATTTCTACGATTTCTCCTGCTCTTCCTTTCATTGAGCCTACATTGATGGTACCAACTCGGAGTTTTGGGCATTTGTCGACACTCGTAGGGGAGGGTCTCTGGGTTGGCGCTTCACGTGGGTGCTTGGTAGCTCGCAGATTCATATTTCATCTATTGATTCAGAGTTGCTCGTGTATTCCCAGCTCATCCATCCCTAACGGTGGGAAAATTGAGGGCTAGAAGGACAGTGGTGGTGGGGTAATGGCAGGGTGTGTTGGGATGCGCCAGAGGAGGAGAGAGTTAGTTAGGCAGGTAGTAGCAGCAGCAGCAGTGGAAATGGCATGCTAGGTTTGATTGGTCGAATAGACTATGGTGGTGTGTGGGGGTGGGGGGGAGGGAAATTGTGAGGTAGGAACTGAGGGTCGCATGGTAAATATCCAAGTTAATACTACATCAGTAAAATTAACAATAATAACGTCATGAAAAAAGCTACTAAGAGAAACCCTCGAAAATTTATCGCTAATACAGCAGGGAAAATTTAACGCTAATACAGCAGGGAACATCA
>CAXHJY010000399.1:0-2500 GCA_964016885.1 Eledone cirrhosa | reverse complement strand
TAGTAGTTGTCTCAGTACCCAGTCGTAGTGATGTAGCAGCTGTGTAAGGCAGCTTCTTCCTGGGCGGAAGCCATGTTGAGTGCTAGTCAGGTGGTCATTTTCTTCGAGGAAAGTGATTAGTTTCTTTCTGACGACTCGCTCCATGACCTTACTGATATGCGACGTCAGGGAGACTGGCCTATAGTTCTTGGCCTCCGCTCTACTACCTCCTTTATGGATAGGGCATATTGTGCCTTTCAGCTCCCTGGGTAGTACACCGCTAGCCAAGGAGCTTCTGAAGAGCATCTTCAGTGGAGTTGCTAAGGCCCGCTTACATATTTTTAAGAGAACTGCTGGGAATCCATCAGCTCCAGCAGCCGAGTCTGTTCTAATTTCATCAATGGCGTACACCACATCCTCCTCCGTTATGTCTATGTGGTTGATGGTTGCCATTTCTTGATGTAGTGTTGTGGCATCAAAGAACTCCTCTGGCTTCGTTATTTCCATGTGCCTCAGTGGACATGTGAAGACACTTTTTCTGTTCGTTCAGTATTTCACATATCTCTTGGGGGTTTTCGGTTAATGAACCGTCCGTGTGGAAGAGTGGTCCAATCTTGCAGTGTACTGAGGCAGTTTCTTTTGCAAATTTAAAGAAGGCCTTAGGGTTTGTTTTAATGTTTTCTATGGCCCTGTTCTCTTTCTTTGCCCTCTCATTCTCATGTGAAAGTTTGAGTGCAATCTCGGTGTCAAGTAGTGCACATTTCAAATAGGATTCCTTCTTGTTTTTGTTTTGTTGACTATTCAACTGTTTGAGAGTTTAGTTCTACGTCTCATAAGGATTTTCCTATCTCTGGGAATAAGATTTTTGTGTCTGTTTGCCTCTTTCTCAGGGATAAACATTTTGCACACAGTGTGTATCGTTGTCATGAAGTGTTGAAATTGTGTGTTAGTGTCTTGTGTGGCGGTGTTTTCACTCCATGTTTGCTTCCGGATTTCACTCTTAATCTTTTTCCAGTTAGCCTTGTAGAAGTTAAGGCTGGATAGCATCCCGGAGCTTCTTGGTGGTTTTGTCTCTGTTGGTTCTCTTGGACCACATATCATTAGCTCTACTAAGTTATGATCCGAGAGAATTGTTGGTGTCACCTTTACATTGTGGATGAGCACTTCGTTGTTTGTAAAACAGAGGTCCAGGACATTTTCGCCTCTTGTTGGGAGGAGTATTGCTTGCTCCATGAACAGCCTGTGTGTGAGGGCCAGCAGGGATTCCGTCTGTCTCTGTTCTATTGACGTCATTCCAGGGAGGAGGTGGCCCTCAGGCCATTTGACCTTTGGTAGGTTGAAGTCTCCCAGCAGTAGGATGTTGAGACCCTGGTCCAGTTTGTCAAGGACCTCTTCTATCCTACTTAGGCTATCCTCAAATTTACCTTCATGACTGGGGCATCGGGCGGCCGATACGTGACACATATCACTGTCTGTAGTTGCTTCATATGTATTATCAGTGTGTCACAGACTGAGTTTGAATGTGTCAACAGTACAATTGGTGTGACATCTTCACGGATATACAGAGCAACCCCACCATGAGTTCTCTCCTTCCTGTCCGAACGAAATACAGTATATTTCGGTATATGTATTTCTGCATCTGCTATACTGCTTGTCAGGTGCGTTTCGGTTAGTGCCATGCATAGTGCTTGATTGCTTATGGCTAAGTCTCCCAGGTAGGAAATTTTACTCATGTTACTGAGTTTCACCAGGCCTCTGACATTCAGCAGCAGCACTGGTGTGACTTTTGGGGTGCCAGTAATGGCTGTCGGTATGACACCTGGTCTGGTGTCAGCGGTGGCCACTCTGGGTCCCTTAACTGTGGTGGTCTCGAGTGCTGGTGTGGATGACCCTGGCTCTGGAGACGATGCAGCCAGGTCAGCTCTCCCACAATCTTCTCTGCCATCACTAAAAAATTTTTCTGATCTGCTGCTGCCATCTGTATCTCGTCGGCATGTGCGTGCCTTCTCCTTGCTGGTGCGGCACGCGCGACATCAGCATACTTCTGGAGCGGCTTATTTCGGCTTTGGCTGGGGCATGTTGCGCAAGTATGATGGGCATAGTTCGTTTGAGACCTAGGGTGGGCGTCCAATGTCTCGGTGCTTTCTGTTCTTCCTTTGAACAGTTGTCCACTGGTCCCTCTGCGCTTGGTTCTCCTTCGGAAGGTGATTTTGCTTTTCACCTTTGCTTGTTGGTTGCCCGGCCTGCCCTCCCTGCCTGTGGCGGAGGGTATATCATTTTCTTTCAGGTCCGTGCTTGTGCTCTCCTCCTTTTCTTTTTCCTTTTCCTCTTCCCTCTCCTTCTCCTCATCCCTCTCTTCGGTTTTCTCCTCCCTGAGGACACGGCTTAGCATCGCCATATGAGGCGCTATGAGGACATACGCCTTCTCAATTTCTTTTCTCTTTCTCTCTATCTGTGCCAGGGTCCTCAGAAACCCATGGCTCTTCAGGTTCTCCGCCATCTTTTTGCTTGGTGGAGACCC
>CAXHJY010000398.1:40000-42500 GCA_964016885.1 Eledone cirrhosa | reverse complement strand
GTCAGCATTTTCTTTTCCGTTTACCAATATATATATATATATATATGATGGCTGCCCCTTCGTTATCGAGTATGGCCATTGCACGAGAAAAAAAACAAAAACAAAAAAACATAATATATATATATATATTTTATAACAATCCAAATTGATTATCCAAATTGATTATCTGACTACACCGATATTTGGTGAAATATATTTATGATTTCTGAAGGATACATATGAGGGAGATATATATTATTTTATCTGGTTTTAAATTTTTGTTAAATTTAAATATGATACTGTAAGGAACTATGTATTCTTACATCCTATACAGATTGTCTCTTGTTAAAGTTTGATATGTCTTATACATTTATATCATTGGATATTTATGTGTATATATATGTCATTCACTATTTTGTAATGATTAAATGGTCGGATTTATTCTTTGAATTTTTTCAATGAGCTGATTTTGAGAGACAGGTCACATATTCGAAATTTCTCAAACATGACATCCACAACTTTGAATATATATATATATATATATATATATATATATATATATATATATATATATATATATATATATATATATATATATATATATATATATATATATATATATATAATTGGAAATCAGTAAAATCGAATCTCTGGCGGTTTGCAAGTAAATTCGGCCTACTTATATGAAATGATGAGTTAGCAAAGCACTCGATAAGATAGGGCCTCAGAGTTATAACATACGTTTAAATAGCTTGACAAATCGAACATTGTGGTAGGCGAAACTAACACACAATATATACCAAAGCAACGATAGAACTAATCGCATATATATATGCGAGAGAGATGCGATAAAAATCATAAACCCTCCATCTCAATTCTACTTTTGAAAAGCATAAGAACTGCGAAACCGGTAAAGCAACCAAATAAATATTCTTAAAACGACTCCAGTTACATTTTCGATTTCATCTTTTTTCCTTATACTTTCACTCGTGTAGGACATCTCGTTTTTTTTTCATATATTATAGGCACTCGTTTTACGTGTGTTGTACTGAAGCGAATAACTATGTGTATACTCTGGGAATGTATCCTACATTGCCTATAGAGTACGCTGAGATACAACCGATCCTGGCCATTGATAAATATGCAGGGTCCGTCAACTCCTTATTAATATATATATATATATATATATATATATATATATATATATATATATATATATATATATATATATATATATATATATATATATAATTCGTTTTTGAATTTGTTTTGCAAGATTTCTTATCCGAAAACGTGTGTTGAAACAGATATTGCTATACTTTGGAGGGTCATTTTATTGGCAACATGACCCTCCCAAAGTATAACAATATATATATATATATATATATATATATATATATATATATATATATATATATATATACATACATGCATATATATATATATATATATATATGCATACATGCTTACACACACATACATATAAAGGTTCATCTGTTTTATACAACATCACCATTGATAGACAGACAGACATCTCCTATCCCACCTCCTACCTCTCACCCCAAGACAGAAGGTCCCTCAACCTACTTCCCCAAAAGCCCATGTAATGTCATTAAATCTATACGCATGAATAAAACAACGGACCAGAACAGTCGTTTCTTTTTAAATATACAGCAGCTCATTTTTCAAGGTGAACGGAAATAAATTTAGAGGAACAAAGGTCAGCGAAAGAAAATAATATAAATATAAAGACTTGTAACTCCTGGTGGAGTATAGAGGGCGCTAGCGTGACATGTGTCGTGTGTCTTGGAAATTTTAAACAACTTAGTGGATCTCATCTCTTCCCACTCCTCCTCTCCTAGTTTGAATACCACTGATTTTTTTCCAGAGAAGGAGATTAGTGAGAGAGAGAGAGAGAGAGAGAGAGAGAGAGAGAGAGAGAGAGAGAGAGAGAGAGAGAGAGAGAGAGAGAGAGAGAAGAGAAAGAGAGAATAGAGAGAGAAGGGGATACAGAGAGTGAATAGGGAGAGAAAGGGGATACAGAGACAGAGAGAATATATATAGAGAGGGGGGAGAGAGATATTGAGAGAGAGAGAGGGAGGGAGAGAAGGGTGATAGAGAGAGAAGAGTATCTTGGTCAGCCTATGAACCTTTCAGCCTATGAACCTTTCAGCCTATAAACCTTTCAGCCTATAAACCTTCCAGCCTATAAACCTTTCAGCCTATGAACCTTTCAGCCTAGGAACCTACCAGCCTATAAACCTTTCAGCCTATAAACTTTTCAGCCAATGAACCTTCCAGCCTATGAACCTTCCAGCCTATAAACCTTCCAGCCTATAAACCTTCCAGCCTATAAACCTTTCAGCCTATAAACCTTTCAGCCAATGAACCTTCCAGCCTATAAACCTTTCAGCCAATGAACCTTCCAGCCTATAAACCTTTCAGCCTATAAACCTTTCAGCCTATAAACCTTTCAGCCTATAAACCTTTCAGCCAATGAACCTTCCAGCCTATAAACCTT
>CAXHJY010000398.1:32500-35000 GCA_964016885.1 Eledone cirrhosa | reverse complement strand
ATATTTATGCAGAACTAATGAGAAATCTGCAGATACTCCACCCTGATTATACCTTCAGATTTATGCCTGTGATTATTGGGGCACTGGGATATGTTAGTAACTGTCTCAATACAAATCTTAAGAAGCTGGGCTTCACAGAAACAGAAAGAACACAACTAGTTAGGAAATTACAAGTACAATCCATTAATGGAACATTAAAAATATGTAAAACATTCCACAAATTCTGGATCTAATAACTGCATATACACATGTACAGATACTAAGCGTATGCCCAGGCACACATACAACTCAAAGCATACACATCCACACATACAATAACATCCATTCTTGCACACACATGCATGCATGCAGACATGCAGACATATCTGCCTAGTTGATGTTGTGAAAATTCCAATGAGAGTCTTGTGTCTATGTTAGAAACTGACTCTCTCTCTATTGGCAAACATTTGTGAAATTATAAAACCAGAAGAACATACATACATACATACATACATACATACATACATACATACATACATACATACAAACCAACATGATGGCTGCCCCCTCGTTATCGAGTATCGCCATTGCACGATATATCATTATTAATAATTATTAATTAATTCTATCGTGCAATGCCTGTGCATGAAGATATTTTTTAAAGTGAGGAAAGACTGTGCACTGAGCCAATCCCACTCTCTGAGCGACAGTAGCTATAACCCGAAAAGAAGAAAAGATCAACATCATCGGTAACTACTGAGCCGCATGTTTTATATCGATATAAACATACATACATAGGAATTTGTATAAAATTTTGCTCCTTTAAGTTCATTAATTAATTTGCTCCTTTAAGTCCATTCATTAACGCTCCTCTTTGAGATTTGCGTCCTTGGCGACTGCCTAGTTGGTCTTAATAGATATGCCGGCCCTAGGTGAAAATAAAAACACAAATTTAACACAATCTCTTCGTCGATGACCTCAAACTACTAAATTACATTACATAGTAGAAACACGTTTTGACAGTATACGTAGTCAATCTACTTACTGATAATAAAAATAGGACAAAATAACAAATCTGATGCGGTGTAATGACAATCAGCGAATTGACTAGATCCTGTTTGGAAAGGAATGTTATAAATATTACGTTTCATGAAAATATTACAAAACCAGTAACCAACAGAATTAAGAATATTTAGATATTCGGAGGTTCTTTGTGTAAAATATCATACAAAACAACAAACGAAATGTATCTGTAATTTAAGAAGGTCAGTTGAAATGTCGATAGGCTGAAAGGTTCATAGATTGACCAAGTTACTCTCATGGAATGACCAAATGAGGTTTATTTTTCAACATAATCCCTGGGAAGAAACAATGCATTAATCTTTCATAGGCTGACCAAGATACTCTCATGGAATGACCAAATGAGGTTTATTTTTCAACATAGTCCCTGGGAAGAAACAATGCATTAATCTTTCATAGGCTGACCAAGATACTCTCATGGAATGACCAATTGAGGTTTATTTTTCAACGTAGTCCCTAGAAAGAAACAATGCATTAATCTTTCATAGGCTGACCAAGATACTCTCATGGAATGACCAATTGAGGTTTATTTTTCAACATAGTCCCTAGAAAGAAACAATGCATTAATCTTTCATAGGCTGACCAAGATACTATCATGGAATGACCAAATGAGGTTTATTTTTCAATAAGAAGAGTTGAAATTAATTGTTTCTACTTTTTGGCACAAGGCCAGCAATTACCCAGTGTGTTACTGGTACTTTATTTTAACGACTCCATAAGGATGAATGACAAAGCTAACCTCGACGTGATTAGCTGCTTTAATAATTGTTTCTACTTTTGTCACAAGGCTTGCAATTAACCAGTACATTACTGGTGCTTTATTTTATTGAGTCCGTAAGGATGAAAGGCAAAGTTAACCTCGGCGGGATTTGAACTCAGAATGGTAAGAGCCGTAACTCTTTGCTGCAAAGCATGGCGTCCGACCTTCTACCGATACTGCCATCCACTTGAAATTAATGCATGCAAGATTTTACAGCTCAGTCGAGCTTCTTATGTTTAGTAATAGTTTCCGTGTCAAGATGTAGAATATCAGAAGACATCAGACATTGAAAACAAAACCTGGAAAATATATAGCTGCACCATAACAAACAACAACATCGTCAATGACATTGCTTGTCTTAAAGAAAGGAGAAGACGGCCGCGTGTATAGCTTCTTGATAATTAACACGAGTTTAACTTTGCCTTTCATCCTTACGGGGTCGATAAAATAAAGTACCAGTAATGTACTGGGATAATTGCTGGCCTTGTGCCAAAAGTGGAAATAATTATCTATTTTCCGTTTGTTCGTAGATTATATACATTGCACCAAAGTCGTTCCCAGCCCATCTAATTCAAAACACACTTCTTTGTGTGTTTATTTCTATATATTATAATATTATATTATTGGCAGTATCGGTAGAGGGTCGGACGCCATGCTTTGACGCAAAGAGTTACAGCCCTT
>CAXHJY010000398.1:15000-27500 GCA_964016885.1 Eledone cirrhosa | reverse complement strand
CTCAAACAACAAGAAACTCAACTCCTATGGAAGAAACAACCTAGACATTAGTGGAGAGCCAACCAGGAGGTGAAACTGCCCTGATAGATCTACGTGCCCCTCAACAACAGATGCCGAGAACGTAACGTGATCTACCAATGCAACGTGAGGACGGAAATCTCCAACAAAGCCTATATAGGATTAACCGCTTGTGACTTTAAGACCCGGCTCTACCAACACCGACATACATTCGGAAACCCGGCCCGGCGACATGCCACTACACTTTCGGGCCACATCTGGGACCTCCAAGATAATAACATAACATACAATCTTACTTGGAGCTTACTGTCCAGGGCTAACTCCTACACGGGAGGACGCCGTCCGTGTAACTTATGCTCGGAGGAAACATTACAAATGCTGTTTACGAAGGACCAACTCCTAAACAAAAAAGACGAACTTGTAACTGCATGTAAACACCGATTGCGTAGGACTTACCTCACCCTCAAACCCCCTCATGACCCGGGTGAGTAGACAATGGCTGCAACATCTTTCTTTTCCCCACTTGCCGAACAAGATAGGGGAAACCCCAGGATACATAGGTAGATGTATATATATATAGAATGTTTAAGTATGAAGAGAGAGAAAAAAAGGAAAGATAAGCGATATATATATTTAGTTGCTAATAGTTTGTGCAAATGTGCTTAATACTCGTGCCTACAGGGTTAAATATTAGAAGCGTTAATATTTAGTGGGCGAGGAAATAAGCAGAGCGATTATAAAAGAAATGAATACAAAGGAGTATATGCCGTTAAAACATGTTTATATAACAATGCACCTACGTACGTTTCGGCCAGAACGGACTTATCAAGGGCATAGAAAACAAAAAAATTATCAGTACACGACCCAGTGTGTGTATGTGTATGTATGTATATATTTATATATATATGTATATATTTTTATAATTAACTGTCAAAACTCTATTAATCTCAGAACAGAATTATTTTCTTCTTGCAAACATCGCCAAAATTCCACGTTCAAAACTATATTTAAATTATAATATCCCTATAAACCTTCAACATGATCCTATTTCCTTAAAAAATTAAAATGTAAATTAAAAAAAATTTATTTTTAATTTTTTTGTATTTTTTAATATTTTTTAATATTTTAAATATTTTAATATTCTTTAATATTCTTAATATTTCAGGAATTTTTTATACCTCTAATATTTATAATATTTTTTAATATATATATTTAATATTTTATTTTCCTACACCTTTTAATTCTGACATTCTTTTGTAAGGACACCCCTATAAATATATTTTGAGTAGATTGATAATCTTTAAATGATGTTCTGAAAATTTATCCTCTTTAAGAGAGTTCTTTGAAAAACACATTACATTTTTTCCTCTCTTTTGTTATCCAAACATTCACACATCTTTCGACTAAAATAATTGATCTCACACAAAATAATATATAATTTTTTCTCTAATTTTAAACAAAATTAGATTTATCTTTCCTCTATCAATCGTTACAACATAAACACTATTATCAATCGTGAAAACATAACGATTTTTTGTTTGATAATCTATATAGCTTCGTTAAATTAACAATATTCTAAAACATTCTCAATGTTGAACAAAATGTTTGAATCCACAAATTATTCTACTGTCACAACTTTAAAATACAATTTCACCATCCTTCGTAACTCATATTTGATATATAAACAATCAATACATACGCAACTTATTATTATATATATTATATATTTATATACATATAACCTATCTTAATATAATAAGATAAAAATACTTACAACCATAATTCTTCATATAATCTAATTGATTATGTATACAATATTATAACTCATAATATAGGTAAACCCCCCCCCCCCAATTAACGTTATTCCTCTCTCTTCCTTCCTACACATACAATAACTTATCATAATTATTTAAATTTTCCAAAGCGTCTAAAATAACGTTTTTTTCCAGCCCTGTTACATAGACCTCATTTGCATATTCATATTAATAATTTTAAATATCTGGTCTTTTTCTCTTCCCTTCACTTTCCAGAGATAACTTGAACCCTTAAGGTATATTATCTTGGCTATGTCAAATATTTATAAAATATTTTGTATTTTATCTGATGATAGCGTACCAAAATTTTGGTACCCTTGAAATATATATAATAGAATAAATATGGTTTTATAAATATAGTTTCCATTTATTTAATATCAATGTATATTATACTCCAGAAAACTTGTTGAGTGCTCTAAATCAGTTATAAACATTTATATTTGTTGAATTACCAATAAATTGAATATCCCTTCTGCTTATATATATGTATATATATTTATATATATGTTATATGTTATTCGATATACATCTCGCAAATATATGTGTATAACGCTATATTGGAGCCACCAATACTAATACTAATTTTAAATATATATATATACATGAATATATATATATATATATAGGAAAATGTTTAACCCCGACGGCAGAGCTCAAGCCGTTTCGACGGGGTTAAACATTTTCCTATTACCCACTCTGCTACCCTAAGTATTGAGTATTTTGGTGCGTTATGGTCCATCTGGTTCCTTACCACACCTCCTTCGTTATATATATATATATATACATGAGGAGAAATAGATAGATTTCTTTATTAGCCACAAGGGCGCAACAAGAAAGGGGACAATACAAAGACATGCTGGGGATTTTAGATAGATAGATAGATACATCAATGTGGAATGAACTCAGTTAGTTTGTCGATTATAAACACCTTGCGGTATCTAATACTGCCTGAATTAAGTCCTTTCTCACCAAAGTTGAATTGCTTTCCTTCACGTTATTAATAAAACAATCCTGTATCTTTTCCTTGTGATGTTTTCATTCCCTCGACTATATATACAAAAACCATCAACCTGAATTATATTTCGTTTTCCGGTTCATGTTTTTTTCAATATCTTGACTAAGAACATTGAACATAATATGAAATCAGTTTTGTTTCGAAATGTTGTTTGATCGTTTATATAGAAAGATTTTTCAAAGATCCTCCAACATTAGGGTGAACAAGTCAAAAATATGCAAAAAATGCGGATGATCAAACGAAATAAATCGCAAGATTTTTCTTAAAAGAAAAACCACAAAAACGAAAAAAAAAAACAAAGAAAATGAATGACATATTTCTCTGTGTTTTAAATTGACTACATTAATGCTTAAAATAGGGGCTCTGCAAATACACACAGATAACAATTATAAAATATTAAAGTTATAGAATTATCTGTAACAATTAATTTGCATTCTATCGAACGTAAGTTGTGTTCACAATGGAGAATATTTGCTTGTATTAAACTGACGCCAACGATAAAAATAGTAACGAACAATAAAATTATAGAACACGTTTCACTGTGATGGCAAATGAACTTATTACCAAATAGTATTGAGATGAATCACGATTGCAAACAACGAAAGGATTGCCTTGAACAATGTAATACATCGGAAATATTGTGTTTTGTGGATTACAGTAACTTAAGGAGAGAGAGAGAGAGAGAGAGAGAGAGAGAGAGAGAGAGAGAGAGAGAGAGAGAGAGAGAGAGAGAGAGAGAGAGAGGGGGAGAGAGAGAGAGAGAGAGAGAATAGAGAGAGAGAGAGATGAAGGAAGGTGAGGCATATAACTAGTCACGTTATTATTGTCTTTTATAAAATACAGAAGAAACATCAATTCAATAATCTCTTGTCTTGAATTCTTCAAGAATTATTCTCCAAATATATATTTATAAATTTATACATATATTTTTAGTTTTGTTATTTTTTCAGATTTTTTTTCCAGATGCAGTGAGACAAAGTACGTTTCAACGTGATGAGATCTTATTCCACTTCCCCCCACATGAGTTCCCTACATTAAGCCGTTAAATAATTGTTTAGTATTGTATGACCAAGGTAGCTAGCTATATGAATACGTGAATGTTACAAATATTTACACCAGTAAGGAAAAGCACTAAGAAGCCTATCAAATAACGTTTAGGAAAGGATCATATTTTGTACTACCAGAACTAGTCTATATCACTTCATGGTGTATATACAGTTTGAAGAGGAGATAATAAACTAGGTTTAAGAAATTTATTCCAACAAACTATCATTCAGGGAATTCCAATTTAGTAGCTGTAAAACTATTTATGACAGCCATTTTGTTGTTTGTAGCCCTTTCTTTAATATCCCTTGTGGATTCAACTTTCAGATGGGATTTAGAAAAAAATAAGAACCGTATATTTTAATAGTTGAAAGCATTATCAACATTTCAAGGAAACTTTTAATTTTTAAATATATATACGTTTATATATATATATATATATATATATATATATATATATATATATATGTGTGTGTGTGTGTGTGTACACACACACACACACACATAGATATATACATATATATATATGTACATACATATATATATATGTACACATACACATAGATATATACATATATATGAATATGTACATATATATATATATATATATACATATATGTTTATATATATATGTATATATATATATATATATATATATATATATATATATATATATATATAATATACATATATATGTATATGTATATATATATATATATATATATACATATATATATGTATATATATATATATATATATATATATATATATATATATATATATATGTATATATATATATATATATATATATATATATATATATATATACATATATATATGTATATATATATATATATATATATATACATATATATATATATATATATATATATATATATATATATATGTATATATATATATATATATATATATATATATATATATATATATATATATATATATATATATATATATATATGAATAAAGTGGTCCTTCATCAGTGATCTTCCAACCATCATCGGTATTTCTTCGCTTTAAAGACCATATACCTCTGGTTGGTGCGAGCAACGGCTAAAGAAAGTCGTTGGGACATGTAAATAAAGGGAACAGCGAGAGTGTAAACAAACAAAGATGGTGAAGCAACGAAAAGTGAGGAAGAGTGAGTCAAGTCCAAAAATTTCCATGAATATAAGTTCGGTGAAATCGTGGAAGAAATACCGATGATGGTTGGAAGATCACTGATGAAGGACCACTTTATTCATATGTAACCCATTTGCAACTCCGCAGCACGTTTATTCTCATATTACACATATTTTTTTCTCCCGCTGTGACCCGTCTATTTCGTTCTTACTGCTTCCTCTTTCTCTGTATCTTTACCCTCTCTAACAGTCACACTCTCTCTGTTAGCCTCTTCCTCACCCTTCACTCACTCACTCTCTGTTACTACCTCTCCTCCTCCTTCTTCCCGTTTGACCTGTGCGTAATTCTTTTCTTTCGCACGCTTGGCCAGGCCGGTCGGCATTTTTTCTCTCTCTCGTCTACGATTTCACAGAACTTATGTTTACCGAATTCACAGACTAGACCCCTTCTTCCTCCCGTTAGACCTGTGCGAAATTCCTTCCTTGCTCACATTTCAACCAGGTTTGATGGTCTTTATTCTCTCTCGTTCACGATTTCACCGAACTTATATTCATGGACATTTTTGGACTTGACTCGTTCTTCCTCATTTTTCGTTGCTTCACCATCTTTGTTTGTTTACACTCTCGCTGTTCCCTTTATTTACATGTCCCAACGACTTTCTTTAGCCGTTGCTCGCACCAACCGGAGGTATATGGTCTTTAAAGCGAAGAAATACCGATGATGGTTGGAAGATCACTGATGAAGGACCACTTTATTCATACGTAACCCATTTGCAACTGCGCAGCACGTTTATTCTCATATATATATATATACATATATATATATATATATATATATATATATGTATATATATATATATATATATATATATATGTATGTACATATACATATATATCTATGTGTATATGTATATATATATATATATATATATATATATATATATATATATATATATATATATAACACTTTAGTATTATTGAACAGTAAACTTACATCTACACCATACAACAACAATATTGACAATCGTCGCCTCTCTTCCCTCCCCAAGCTACTTCACTTTCGAAGTTAGAAGCTAATTCTCTAACACGTAACGAAAGACTGTGTAAAATCTGTTCAACCAAAAGCTATGAACTTCTTTTTGCAAAGATACATATTTTCAGGAATTCTAATTCTGTCTTTGCATCATAAAATATTTAAGACTTCAAAATATTTCCATGTTTCGTAATCCTATAGGTAACATTGCACGCTATAGCCAGAATTTCGTTTGAATTAGTTAGATACATTTATAATCAGACCGCTCTTTGTATACTAACTTACACATATACGAGTGTCGAATGAAAAGTTCATAGTCTGACCAAGATACTCTCATAGAATGACCAAACGAGGTTTATTTTTCAATAAAAATAGTTGAAATTAATGCATGCAAGATTTCAGCCCTTCATAGGCTGACCTAGATACTCTCCTGGAATGACCAAATGAGATTTATTTTTCAACCTTAGTCCCTGGAAAGAAACAATGTAGTTATTAATAAAAAAAAAAAAAAGAGTTGAAATTAATGCATGCAAGATTTCACAACTCTTAAATCACTCCTTCATCGTTATCACCTAATGTTTATGCCTTTATCTTAGTCCTTTCTTCTTCCTTTTATGGTATATATATATATATATATATATATATATATATATATATATATATATATATATAGATAGATTTCTTTATTTACCATAAAGGCATAAAAAGAAGGGACAAATACAAAGGGGGAGTTTACATATAATCGAGTAAAAAGGGTGTAACATGAAAATAATCGAAAATAACCTCAAAAGGGAGGGGACGTGATGGGGGTTGCACACACCCCCGAAAAAGTGTGCAATCCTTTGCCCGGGGAGCACATGGAGAAGGTGCTCCCCTCTCCTTTACTTCTTTACCTACAGGATGGTATACAGAGAAGGCCCATTTACACGAGCCATTCTCGCCACTATCACCCACCTTTCATAAAACTGCCCGTGGCCAAGCACCCCTCTCTCCATTCTTATCCTTCTTCCGAAGTGATATCGGAAGAAGTAGACCAGACTATGGCCAGAGAGGAAGTTGCCTGACCTCAGACCTTTCAATCGTGTTCACCAAACAACCTCTTTCAACATGGCTATTACGCACAGAAAAACCGCCTTTGCTTCCTTTGTGAAGAGGGGAGGCGGTTTGATTGTCATCACGGACTCGGCGGTCAATTTAATCGGCGCCACCCGCGACAGCAGTCGTTCGGCGTAGCCCCACAGATCAGCCACGCCCGGACATTGCACCAATGCGTGCGCAACGGTTTCTTCGTGACGCACGCATCTAGGGCAAATCTTTTTTGAGGGATCCCTGCCCGGGCGCCCGTGTCTGTAGAGCCTCTCTCGAACGGGTAGAGCCCCCCGGTAGCACTGCCAGGCCAGTGACTTCTGGAAGTTGTCCATTGGTCCTGGGCCGAAAGTCCTACCGAACAGGCTGGCCAGTTCGTCTTCTTCCATGTCCAGCGACTCTCCAAGGGTGTCATCGCCCCTGCTAGCCACCAGCCCTCTATAGAATGATGAGGTGGATTCTCCACCGATGGCCTGGCCCGCTTGCCAGAGAGCCCTGAGCGCCTGAGCACACTCAGTGTGCCAGTCTCCCAGTTTTCCGGATCTTTGCTTGACCCAGGACTGTAGCTCGGTGAGCGAGACGAGTCTCGGAAAGGCTCGTTTCACGAACGGAGCCCACACCGGTTGACCAGTGAGGAATACCTGTAGGTGCCGTAGCCTTAATGCGTGCCTACGCATCATTAACCACGGCATCCCCAGCCCTCCTTTCGAAGGTTGTTGGCAGCAGATGGATCTTCTCACCATAGGAGGACGCTTCTTCCAAAGAAATTGGAAGAGCATGCGTTCCATGGTGGTGAGTGTTTCCTTAGGGCAAGGCACGACAGTCAGGCGGTAGTAAGTGACGGACGCTATGTAAATGTTCGCCACCTCCGCCCGGCCTTTTAGGGACAGCTTACACTTGGCCCATTTCTGGGTTAGTGCAAACACCTTGTTCGTAACCTCGTTCCAGTTCTTTTCCACCTGGAGGTCCGGTCCAAACCAGACCCCAAGCAACTTTACCGGGCCCTCCGTCCAGTGTCCGACGACACCGTCAGGAGGCATCGGTCTGCCTCTCCACGTTCCGAGTTGCAGCCCAATGGATTTTTCCCGGTTCAGTTTCGCTCCTGACAACCTTTCGTACTCCTCCAGTAAGGTACCGATCGCCTCGATCTCCGAGTCGGTTGATACCATTACTGTTACGTCATCGGTGTAGGCCGACACCGCTTTGCTCAATCCTGGTTCCAGGGGGATACCCTGCAACAACTCCAACTTCCTCAGTAAAGGCTCGAGAGTCAATACGTACAGAAGGGAGGAGAGAGGGCACCCCTGTCGAATGGATCGCGTGATTTCGAACGGCTTCGAAAGGTAGCCGTTCACCTTGATCCTAGAACAGATGTGGTTGCTATGTAGGGCAGTGATCCAGCCTCTGAAAACAGGACCGAACCCAGCCGCCGCTAGCACCGCATCCAGGTAACCATGGTCGACCCTATCGAAGGCCTTAGACTGATCCAAGTTGATCAGGGCCCCACCGAAGCCGGGTTTGTTGCCAACCCTCTCTATGATGTATCGCATGAGGTGGAGGTTATCGTGAATGGACCTGGATGGGATAGCACATGTCTGCGCATCTCCCACCAGGCCACCCACGACAAGCGCCAACCTCTTTGCTAACACCTTGGCCAAAATCTTTAACTCTGTGTTTAGCAGGGTTATGGGCCGAAAATTATTTATACTATCCCCCTTGTTCTCGTCCTTCCTCACCAGCGTGACTACGCCCTTGGCTACAGAACAAGGAATTCTCCCGTTCTGCTGCCAATTGCAGTAGACCGCTTCGAGGAGTTCGGAGAAGAAGACCGGCATTGCTAAATAAAGTTCGTAAGGTATACCATCGAGACCTGGAGATTTGCGTCTGCTGCATTGGCTCAGCGCATCTCCGATCTCATCAGCCGAGATTGGTCCCTCGCAGGACTCTGCCTCTTCGTTCGAGAGACGCGGCAGGCCGTCGAGGTATGGACCGAAATCCACGCCCCCGCCCGGACCCTCGCCTCCCCCGAACAATCGGGCAAAGTGCCTTTGAAAGGCCTCGCACATCTGCTTAGGCTCCCGGATCACCCGTCCATCTTCGTCTTGCAACGACCGGATGGTGGATCGATTTCCACTCTTAGCTTCTGTCACGCGGGCCCATCCAACGGCTTTGGCCCCCTCATTACCTAGAGCACGAATTTTACTACGAATGACGCAGCCTTCGTGCTTTGCATCGAAAAACTGGTTCAAGGCCGTCCTCGATGCCAGCACTCTGGCCACATCTTCGCTCTTGATGGCCTCTTCTAATTTACCTGTTAATTCTTTCTCGTTTCTATTCCTATCGGCAGCTAACATCTTGCTATAACTTATTGATTCTGTTCTAATCTCTCTTTTGAGAGATGCCCACCATCGGTTGTTGACGATTGCACCCGTCAACCTCTCCTTAACTAATCTGCTAATCCGGTTTCTGTAAGTCTCTTTTGCCGGTAAAGACAAATTAAGTTTCCAGTAACCGGGACCCTGTCTATGTGTTTTCTCGAGATTGACCACGCAGGTCACTAATTTGTGATCCGTGTAGCCAACCGTGCGCATTTCTGGACAGCTTAATATGTCCCTATCCTTACTTCTAACTAAGAATCTATCTAAGTACAATCTAGATTGACCACTGTGGTTTCTCCAAGTCCAGGTAGGCACAGTTGGAAAATCTAGTCGATATCTATCGACCAAGTTAAAACGGTCGAGTAACCTCTTGAGGCTGTTACACCCCCCTCTATTAAGACATGCTCCTGCATAGTCCCAACGTGCATCCAGAATGTCATTCCAATCCCCCGCTAGAAGCAGGGAACGCGACGTTCCCAGAAAAGTCTCCAAACGCTGGAAGAAGTCGGGCCGTTCAGCTCCGAAAGGGGAGTAGACGGCGACCAGTCTCAAGGCCGCACTTTCACTACTGCAAACGTCTAGCACCAACAAACGACCCTCCGGGTCCGAGTGCACAACCTGTACGGCAAGACCCAGGTGTTTTTGCAGCAGTACGACAACCCCACCCCCACCTCCAGGTTGACAGAGAGATGCATGCACCTCAAAGTCATCGAAGGTGGGGGCCAGCTGCCGCACGACGCTGATTCGAGTCTCACAGATAACCATTACATTTATACTACATGACCTGAGGTCATTTAGAAGCTTTGCTTGCTTCCAAGTTGAGGCCAGGCCACGTGCATTCAAACATCCTACTCTTAACACATCCATGTGGGCGGCAGAGCCAAAGGAGAGTGTAGAGACCTACCTTTCTGCTTCCCGGGGTTCGGGTTGCACGACTTCCATGGGGTCGGGGGTGTTGGGTGAAGGGGTGTCTTGTGGTGGTGTGGGGTCGTCAGTGTGTGGTGGGGTTGGGGTGTTTGGAGTTGTGTTGGGGAGGGGAAGGGGAGGGGGAAAGCTTTTTAGTAGGACGCGGTTTATGGGTTTGACAGAGGGTGGTCCTACGTCCTCCTTAAAATCCTTTTTTAGTTTTTGGTAGAGGTTCATTGGGATCTTTATTAGTTTTAAATGTGGGTAGTTTTCTGACGAAACAAAGTTTACACCTTCGGTTTGTACCGAAGGATTATTGTATATGAGTTCATTTAATTTATTATTGTTTCTGTTGATGTAAGTATAGTGTAATGTCTTTTTTTCCGATGGTGTGAGTGTTTCGAAGAGGGGAGGGGCAGGTTTGGTTTTGTTTGTTGCTGGAGGGGTGTTTTCTGTTTTGTTGGATTGTGTTGAGATTTGGGTGGGGGTTGTTTGTCCTTGTGTGTTTTGCACATGTTTTCTTTTTTTCCTTTTAATCTGTCTGAAGGACTCCGTTTCTTCCTCCGAATTCGTTGGGTTATCTTCAGTGTTGGAGGGAAGAGGTATGTTTGCTGGTAATGTTTCCGTGTTGGTTTTCTTTGTGGGGGAGATGGATGTCACTATGTTAGACTGTGTTGTGTGTTGTGTCTGCGGTGGTTGTGTTGTTTTATTGAGTGAGAGGTTGGGTGGGCCTGTATTTTGTTTTGGGGTAATGTGTTGTGACTGTTTGTGTTGTGGTGGTGTTGTGGTTTTACTGAGGGACGGGTTGGGTGGGACTGAGTTTTGTTGTTTGTTTATCTGTTGTGGTGGTGGTGGTGGAGCTGGTGTTGGTAGCAGGGTTTTCTTTTTGTTGAGTTGGGGACAAGCGGCCTTCAGGTGCCCTCTGCCTGCACAGATATGGCAGGACGGCCTTCTCCCCTCCACGCTAATGTTTATATACCCGTGGTCCTCTAATAGGATTCTGTCGGGTATTTGGGCGATGCGTTCAGGCTTCATTTGTACTACCAGCTCTATACCTGTTCCACTGAACGCATTGCCTGTGGTTTTCCCAATGGAAATCACGTTGTCATTCACTGGATCGATGAAGCCAGCTATGAGCCAGCAGTAGTCCACATCTGGCATCATTGCATCCAGCCATATGCGTTGAGTTCTTTTCACCATATAAGATGGATAAAAGGTGAAATTTTTCGAACGAATCGGTGACAAAGCACATTTTTTTGCCGCCGATTCGTTCTTCATGATAATTGCTAGGCTTCCATACAGTCTGTCTTTTCTTATGAAAGTGGTTTCATTAAGTACTTCTGTGAGTACTGTTTTGATATCTGCTTGAGAAGGCTGTTCAGGTTTTTTTGTACTGTTGTTGATGGTCCGAAACTTGACCGTTCGGCTTTCAATGTCTTTCGTGAATTCTTGAGGCATTTTTACCGATAAAATACCATTCTCTCCTTCACTTATGTATTGTTTGGCGTCCGTGATCCTTCGTACCACATCTGAAATGTTTTCCGCTATATAAGTCAAAGATTTCTTTGTTTTCTGTGCAAATGAAATCTTGTCGTCTGCTTTGTTTTCTGATATGGTGTTATTTTCAAATGTTATTTTTGTGTTTGTTGTGTCTTTGTTTGTGTTATTAGTATTGTCATGCAATTTTTCAAATTTTTTTTTTTCGTTGTTGGAATCCAAGTCCAGATTTGTGTTTTCGTCATTTTTTTTTTTTTCCGCAGATTCGTCTGTTTTTATTTTAATTTTTCCTTCCTTCTCTATGACGTTAGTTGGGAAGGAAGGGGGGACTAAAGCGTGCGAGCTTACAACTCTTACTGCTGTCCCCCCACCACTATTTTCGTTCGCTGCGTTTAACATTTCTGTTAGACGATTGAAATTTTTACACAAAATTTTTTAAAACAGGTTTTTCACCTCTAGGAGGGGTAAAGATGAGCTGACCCACCGCCTGACAGTTCAGACGGAGGGTCAAGCTACACAATTGTATCAAAATTAAGTTTGAACTCACAAAATTTCCTCAATAAATTTGAA
>CAXHJY010000398.1:0-10000 GCA_964016885.1 Eledone cirrhosa | reverse complement strand
TGATTGATGACGATTTAGAATCAAACGAAAATATAAATACATTAAAAACAAACGAAACGAAATTTAAAAAAAAAAAAAAAAAAAAAAAAAATGATTGATTGAAAAATTATATTTATGTAGTTAAATATTAATTATTGTCTATGTCATAAGCAACTGGTGGTAGGAAGCTACACCGATTCTCTCTGGTGTTCTTGGTTCCCGCACCGCCGCCTGCAATGCAGAGGAGAGGAAACTATACAAATACTAGAGCTTGTCTGACCGCTTTTTTTCCGTACCAGTTGACGTTAATACCTCTAGTGCTCTTAGTCCCCCACTGCCGTCAAGATCTCTGGTGTCATTGGTCCCCACACTGCCGTCGGAACCTCTGGTGTCTTTGGTCTCTGCATTGCCGTCGAGATCTCTGTTGTCCCTGGTCCCCAACACTGCCGTCGAGACCTCTAGTGTCCTTGGTCCCCACACTACCGTCAAGACCTCTAGTGTCCTTGGTCCCCACGCTACCATCAAGATCTCTGGGACCCTTAGTCCCCAGACTGACGTTGTGACCTCTGGTGTCATTGGCCTCCCACACTGCCGCCGACGTCTCCGTTGTCCTTGGTCTCCCACACTGTTATCGAAACCTCTGGTGTCCTTGGTCCCCCACACTGCCGTCGAAACCTCTGTTGTCCTTGATCCCCACACTACCGTCGAAACCTCTAGTGTCATTGGTCCACACTCTACCGTCAAGACCTATCTGATGACCCTATGGGTACGCAAGTGAAATATCAGAGTACCTAGACTCATGTTTTAGTCACGATAAAAAAATATTTTTATCTCTATTTCGGTATTGAGTACTCATTCTCACGTCCGTTAATATCACAAGGATCTATCTATCTATCTATCTATCTATCTATCTATCTATCTATCTATCTATCTATCTATCTATCTATCTATCTATCTATCTATCTATCTATCTATCTATCTGTGGTGCTACACGCCAGTAAATTCTCTGAAAGGTGGGTGAATGTGGCGAAAATGGCCCGAGTGACTGGGCCTTCTCTCTATATAAACCTATATTTTGAGGAAGACAAAAAGAGGGAAGACGGGGAACACCTACAAAACGCGTTCCTAGTGTTGCGGGTTGTTCTATCTACGGGATGTAAAACAACCTTGCAGTAACGTTCTTCCGTATTGAGGATTTCTATTGTTATTTTATTTTATACTAGCTAAAGTACCTGTCATTTGGACGGTTCAAGTAGCTTTCGATGTAGCTCATTAAACTAAATAAAGTAAATTTGAATACATAGAAGAAAAACGTAATTTATGTAAACATGAAAACCTTAGGCACTATTCCAGCGAAATAATTAATATGTGAGCTCGGTGTCATCCGATATCCCATGTAACAACAGAAATCCAGTCTAGGTATACATTTTTTTGACAACAGTAAAACCTTTTGTTTCAAGTACAAAGACTAAAGTAAAATCCGAATGAGCCGAATTGTAATAATCAAAATCCCAAAACAAAATGTTTGTATTGTCTTACTTAATCATGAAAATTGACACAAATAACCGAAACTTTTTTAATGTCTCCAAAGGCCCCAATATCAATTTTTGAAAGCCTTTGTAGATCATGTACAGGTTTTGTGCAAGGAGAAGCTCTGTAAAAAATTTCAAAGAAATCGCATGAATGGTTTAGAATATATGAGCCCTCATTAAAAATTGTCCACACACACACAGAAAACTTCAGCTTTATATATATACAAATATAGTTTATTGTTATTTATAAATGTTAAAGTTATATGATTTTTATGTAAAACCCCCACCGTCACATCTTGTAATATCCCGTTTTTTGTACGTCCTTGTGGCAAATAAAGAAAGATTTCTATCTATCTATTTGTCTATCTGTCTGTTTGTCTCCAAATATTCATTTAATGGTTTAAGTCATTAACCAGCGGCATTGTGGGGAAGTCGCCATAAAGTCGATTCATTTCGTATTTTCCAGTTTTTTTTTGTCCTTCGGGAGTTGATTATGTGAGATTTTGATATCTTATGTTGTCTTTATATGTACAGTACATATGTATATTACTGAAGATTTTCTTACATTTCCAGGTATTTGGTTTCCTGTTTCATGCAGAAGTGACGCTAGTTGTATTTTTCTATACCTGCTGTTTAACAACATGGTTTAAATTTCAACAGCTATGGCTTGTTTTGTTTTGTGGATTGGCTGTATCGGTAGAGAGTCGGACGCCATGCTTTCCAGCATAGTTACGTCCTCTACGGTCTGAGTTCAAATCCCACCGAGGTTCACTTTGCCTTTCATCCTTACGGGGTCGATAAAATAAAGTACCAGTAATGCACTGGGTAATTGCTGGCCTTGTGCCAAAAGTAGAAACAATTATTATTACAATCACTATCATTATTATCACCTCAGAACCACTACCGCCATCATCATCATCATCATCACCACTGTGCCATCACCACCATCATTATCATCACCACCATCATCATCACAACCACCACTACTAGTGTCGCTAGTAGTATTTTTCTATACCTGCTGTTTAACCACATGGTTTAAATTTCAACAACTATGGCTTGTTTTGTTTTATTATTATTACAAATATTTATCATTCTCAATCAGGGTACTAGCCGTAACCATCTCGCTTTCTTTTGTGGCATATGATATCCTGAACGAGGTTTTCCGGTACATTCAAAAATAAATCGAACAGCTGCCCACGATATTTCTCAGGTTTCTCTCTGAGATCCCCCCTACTGATTCCCCTTGATAATGAATGGTAAATCCGAAAATATTTGTGGTTTATTAAAAATTGGTAAGCTAACGTCATATCGTCCTCATTCTTTTACTTTATTTCACTGCGTTCTTCTGCTTCTTCCTACTTTCTTATTAACTTGGCGTTTTTACCAAGCACGCATATATATATATATATATATATATATATATATATATATATATATATATATATATATATATATATATATATATATATATATATATATATATATATATATATATATATATATTATAAACGTAAACATGTAAGTATGTCTTTGAAACGGTGCGCGAGTTTGAAATTAGAAATTAGAAATTATAAGCTTTCACCGTATTTTAAACTGAAGAAATTTCTAGCCTGATAGTGGGGTTTATAACCCTCGGAGAAATGAAAAAGATGAGTGTTGCCGTACACACACACACATATATATATATATATATAAGTGGTTATACAACAGTTAGTTCACCATACCAAGAACAATTGTTTCACCTTAGCGGATCCTCAGCTCGTAATGGACATGATTATACGGAACAGGAAGGACAACCGTACGAACGCGCATGCGCAGAAACGATCACTTCACACAGGCAATACTAAATAGCGTGCGAGAGGTGTAAGGGAGATAACTGCGAAAGTCCAAAAGTTTCTAGTTGATAAGAAAATTAGGATGTTGTTGTAATTCAATCCGGAGCTTTGTAGTTATGTAAGAGGTGTTTCCAGACGTGTGGACAATGTGTGAAGAACTCATTTCTCGAGTTTAGGCAACCACTATTGCGTAATCTCTTTAGAATATTTATTCGTTCATCAATACATAGTCCACACGACGGATTGCCCCTTGCGTATGGCTTGGACTTAGTGATGGCTTTCCATTGAATGGAGTAGTCTATACTTGAGTCCTTGAGGGACCATACGTGGCTCGCGAGTTTCGTGCATGAACGTCTGTCCGGGTACCTAAAGGTCGACTGGTGGTTCAAGAAGCGTTCCTTAAATCGGCCCTCCGCCATAGCCACATAGTATTTGACTTCCTGTGGTTGATTTGGTCGGTTGGAAGTGACCACAGCTTACACCTCTCGCACGCAATTTAGTATTGCCTGTGTGAAGTGATCGTTTCTGCGCATGCGCGTTCGTACGGTTGTCCTTCCTGTTCCGTATAACCATGTCCATTACGAGCTGAGGATCTGCTAAGGTGAAACAATTGTTCTCGGTATGGTGAACTGACTGTTGTGTAACCACTTCTACCTAACTCGTCCCATGGACTGAGTGCTCTACCACTACGGATATTACCTCCCAGTGTTCTACCACTATATATATATATATATATATATATATATATATATATATATATATATATATATATATATATATATATATATAATATATATATATATATATATATATATATATATATATATATATATATATATATATATATATATATATATATATATATATATATATATATATATATATATATATATATATATATGTCACAGGAACATTAGGAGGATATACTTGTAACTGGGTAATATTTATTATTACCCACCATATATATTTATATATAGCTATATTTATATATATGTATATATATAATATATTATTGTATATATATATATATATATATATATAATATATTATTGTATATTTATATATATATATATATATATATATATATATATATATATATATATATATATATATATATATATATATATATATATATATAGAATAATATATTATATATATACATATATATAAATATAGCTATATATAAATATATATGGTGGGTAATAATAAATATTACCCAGTTACAAGTATATCCTCCTAATGTTCCTGTGACATATATATATATATATATATATATATATATATATATATATATTATATAGTGGTAGAACACTGGGAGGTAATACCCGTAGTGGTAGAGCACTCAGTCCATGGGACGAGTTAGGTAGAAGTGGTTACACAACAGTTAGTTCACCATACCGAGAACAATTGTAATATTAGCATTAATCAAAATTGCTGTTAAATAAATACAGATGCGCGTGAATATATACATTCTTAAATACATACATGCATATGTATATGTGTGTCATCATCATCATCATCACCGTTTTACGTCCGTTCTTCCACGCTAGCATGGGTTAGACGGGTTGTCCTGTTGTGGGCAGTGTCTGGTCGGCTGACCATGCCTTGCTCATACAGGAACTGATCTGGCTTGATTTCTACAGCTGGATGCCCTTCCTAACACCAACCTCATTTACAGTGAGTGCTGGGTGCTTTTTCGTGGTGCCTACACGTCCACTTTACAGTGTGGGCTGGGTGCTTTTTTGCCGTGGCACCTCCACGACCACCTTGCGGGGGGGGGGGGGCATATTGTTTATATGCTTCAGCATGTACCCATGGGAGGTCGGGTACCCTGTATTACTGCGTGACGCCAGAAGTCACGGTCGTGTGTCATTGACTTTGAGAGGTGTAGTTGGGTAAGGTCGGCTTTTATCACCTCATCCCAGGTCATCTTGGGTCTCCCCACTCCGCGGTTTCCATCAACTTCTAGTGCTCTGCACCTTTTTATGCAGCTGTCATCCTTCATACGCATCACATGTCCATACCAGCGTAACCGCATCTCCTGCACGCAGCATTTGATTCCTCTTATGCTCAGTCTCTCTCTCAATTCCTTTATGCTTTGTCGTTCACGTATATTACTGTTACACATCCATCGGAGCATGCAGGCTTCGTTTCTCTCTAATCTACGTGTGTATATATATATATATATATATATATATATATATATATAAGATCAAAAGATGGTTAAAGGAGTTCCTTTAACCATCTTTTGATCTTATATTATGTATACTCCAGTCCTACAAACTGTAGAGTGCTTCTTATCCGATATCTGCATTGCTTTATTGTACTACAATAAAACTCACCTCCTACATTATATATATATATATATATATATATATATATATATATATATATATACACACATATACATATGCATGTATGTATTTAAGAATGTATATATTCACGCGCATCTGTATTTATTTAACAGCAATTTTGATTAATGCTAATATTACAGTTTGATTAGAAAAGCAAAGCCAAAGTCCATTTAGTCAGTTAAATAGTCTCTCTTGTAGGTTAGGTTGACATTTCAGGAATATCGTTTTCTTATCAGTAAAGAATATCATTTAACCTTGATTGTGTTGCTAACAATATCGTCTGCTCACCAATTGATCGCTTTCTTCCTTGTGTTACACTTAGTTTATAAGTTTTACTATATTTACAAGTAATTGTTTTTTTTTGTTCAGTCATTCATTTTATCATTTTACTATTTTTTTTTTGGTGAGGTGGAGAGGGGGGACCATAATTCCTAGTGGAGTCGTAGTGGCACCGTAGTAACATGGCGTTTCTAGGGTATTTTTTAAAACTTAGCGGAACCTATCTCTTCTCCAGGTTTGAATAGAGTAGATTTTTCCCTGGGAAGGTTAGAGAGTGAGAGAATGCAAGTAAAAATAGAGATATAGAGGAAGAATCGACCCCAGTACTAGACTGGTAATTTATTTTATCGATCTAGAAAGGTTGAAAGGCAAAGTTGACCTCAGCGGGATTTGAAATCAGATAGCAAAAAGCCGGAATGACTACCTCAAAGTATTCTATCCGACGTTCTAACGACTCTGCCAATTCGCCGCCGTTTTAGCTTGAAGAAGCATGTTTTGTTAAATCGATTTTGTCCTTGCACCTAGAATAATTAAAAAATCAATGTATAATACTCTAAAGGAAGCAGATCAGTATAATATTACTAGGGTTGGTCGTAGACAGGTTGGTTTTAAAAGGGTTGAACAGCCTCTATGTCACGGAGACATTATCAAGTGCACAAACAAGTGAAGTAGTATATACTACACTATATACTATAAAAGCTATCCAGTCAAACTATAATGAAAAAAATCTTTCGACTTCTATTAAAAGGAAAAATTGCAAACTATAACTAACCAACAGGGTCTATGTTACTAAGATACTAACTATAACTAACCAACAGGATCTATATGTTACTAAGACACTAACTATAACTAACCAACAGGGTCTATATGTTACTAAGGCACTATCTGTAACTAACCAACAGGATCTATATGACACTATAAGTCAATAAGTGATCAATAAAATCAATGTGACACTAAGTTACCATAACTTATCAATAAGGTATATATGTGAATAAGTGATCAACTAGATTAATATGACACTAAGTCACCACCTATCACTAATCAATAACATCTGTATATTACGAAGCCATTTAGAAAATATTTTGTAAAATACCTGAAAGTGTTGTGACCTTATTTTTAAGTTTAACTTTTTGCAAAATATTTCACAGTAAACATTGGGGTGTGTCTCAAATTCCTTGAAACGAGAAACATAGTAAATTCATTTGATTGCTATTTATATAATTACATAGCAGCATAAAGGAAATACACTTACCACTAGCCTCGCCTATCTACGCTACATACAAATACACTTACAATTAGTTTCACATATCTTCGTTACATACAAATACACTTACAATTAGTTTCACATATCCTCGTTACATACAAATACACTTACAATTAGTTTCACATATCTTCGTTACATACAAATACACTTACAATTAGTTTCACATCTCTTCGTTACATACAAATACACTTACAATTAGTTTCACATAGCCTCGTTACATACAAATACACTTACAATTAGTTTCACATATCTTCGTTACATACAAATACACTTACAATTAGTTTCACATAGCCTCGTTACATACAAATACACTTACAATTAGTTTCACATATCTTCGTTACATACAAATACACTTACAATTAGTTTCACATCTCTTCGTTACATACAAATACACTTACAATTAGTTTCACATATCCTCGTTACATACAAATACACTTACAATTAGTTTCACATATCTTCGTTACATACAAATACACTTACAATTAGTTTCACATATCTTTGTTACATATAAATACACTTACAATTAGTTTCACATATCTTCGCTACATACAAATACACTTACAATTAGTTTCACATATCTTCGTTACATACAAATACACTTACAATTAATTTCACATATCTTCGTTACATACAATACACTTACAATTAGTTTCACATCTCTTCGTTACATACAAATACACTTACAATTAGTTTCACATCGCTTCGTTACATACAAATACACTTACAATTAGTTTCACATATCTTCGTTACATACAAATACACTTACAATTAGTTTCACATATCTTCGTTACATACAAATACACTTACAATTAGTTTCACATCTCTTCGTTACACACAGGTACACTTACAATTAGTTTCACATCTCTTCTTTACATACAAATACACTTACAATTAGTTTCACATATCTTCGTTACACACAGGTACACTTACCACTAGTCTTGCCTATCTTCGTTACATACAAATACACTTACCACTAGTTTCACATATCTTCCTAACACTTACAATTAGTTTCACATATCTTCGTTACATACAAATACACTTAAATCTAAACTATAATAAAGTAAGCAGTGCGGGACTGCGTGCAGAATATATATATATATATTTTTGTCCCGTTTTAAAATAAGTTGGATTACTTTGAATAAATAATGAATGAATATTACATAATTTATCTACTAAATTTCGTTATTCTTGATTAAATGTAAATAATTTTGTTGCTTATTTTAAGATTCACTTCTTTAAAATTATCAAATGTCAACAATTCCGGTTAGCGATCGCCTAAATAAACATTCATATATTTCCGTCACTAATTTTCACCTAATGCAGTTTATATATAATATCGTCTTTTTTTAATGTATCATGGATTACGTTACTGATTACATAAGACAGTGTAACGCAGTCTTCGTTCAATTTCTGTGTATATTGTCAATTACGATTTTATTTGATGAATCATATCTGCATGTATATATATTTGTGTATAATATCAATATACACACTACGCAGGCTAGCAGTAAACAACCCGAAGGGTGGTTTTTCTGCTAGTAATAATAATGAATTTATTGTGTATAGTGCTCAGGTGCACTACAACTCATTAAAGGTGAATGTATAGTACATAAAATAACCACTAGTCTTAGAAATGCACTTACCACTAGTCTCACCCCTCTTTTTTACATACAGATACACTTACCACTAGTCTCGCCCCCTCTTCCTTACATACAGATACACTTACCACTAGTCTCGCCCCCTCTTCCTTACATACAGATACACTTACCACTAGTCTCGCCCCCTCTTCCTTACATACAGATACACTTACCACTAGTCTCGCCCCCTCTTCCTTACATACAGATACACTTACCACTAGTCTCACCCCTCTTCCTTACATACAGATACACTTACCACTAGTCTCACCCCCTCTTCCTTACATACAGATACACTTACCACTAGTCTCACCCCTCTTCGTTACATACAGATACACTTACCACTAGTCTCACCCCCTCTTCCTTACATACAGATACACTTACCACTAGTCTCACCCCTCTTCCTTACATACAGATACACTTACCACTAGTCTCACCCCCTCTTCCTTACATACAGATACACTTACCACTAGTCTCACCCCTCTTCCTTACATACAGATACACTTACCACTAGTCTCACCCCCTCTTCCTTACATACAGATACACTTACCACTAGTCTCACCCCCTCTTCCTTACATACAGATACACTTACCACTAGTCTCACCCCTCTTCCTTACATACAGATACACTTACCACTAGTCTCACCCCTCTTCCTTACATACAGATACACTTACCACTAGTCTCACCCCCTCTTCCTTACATACAGATACACTTACCACTAGTCTCACCCCTCTTCCTTACATACAGATACACTTACCACTAGTCTCACCCCTCTTCCTTACATACAGATACACTTACCACTAGTCTCACCCCCTCTTCCTTACATACAGATACACTTACCACTAGTCTCACCCCTCTTCCTTACATACAGATACACTTACCACTAGTCTCACCCCCTCTTCCTTACATACAGATACACTTACCACTAGTCTCACCCCCTCTTCCTTACATACAGATACACTTACCACTAGTCTCACCCCTCTTCCTTACATACAGATACACTTACCACTAGTCTCACCCCCTCTTCCTTACATACAGATACACTTACCACTAGTCTCACCCCTCTTCCTTACATACAGATACACTTACCACTAGTCTCACCCCTCTTCCTTACATACAGATA